>JANJGN010001362.1:0-150587 GCA_026770705.1 Isurus oxyrinchus
TCCACACCCTTAATATCCCACCCAGTCTAATCCCACTCTCCCCCTCACGCCCCACACCCTTTAATATCCCATCCAGTCTAATCCCACTCTCCCCCTCAGACCCCACACCCTTTAATATCCCACCAGTCTAATCCCACTCTCCCCTCACTTCCCACACCCTTTAATATCCCACCCAGTCTAATCCCACTCTCCCCCCTCACTTCCCACACCCTTTAATATCCCACCCAGTCTAATCCCACTCTCCCCTCACTCCCCACACCCTTTAATATCCCACCCAGTCTAATCCCACTCTCCTCCTCACGCCCCACACCCTTTAATATCCCACCCAGTCTAATCCCACTCTCCCCCTCACTCACAGCACCCTTTAATATCCCATCCAGTCTAATCCCACTTCCCCACACCCCTTTAATATTCCCATCCAGTCTAATCCCACTCTCCCCACACCCTTTAATATCCTACCCAGTCTAATCCCACTCTCCCCTCACTCCCCGCACCCTTTAATTATCCCATCCAGCCTAATCCCACTCTCCCCTCACTCCCCGCACCCTTTAATATCCCATCCAGCCTAATCCCACTCTCCCCCTCACTCCCCACACCCTTTAATATCCCACCCAGTCTAATCCCACTCTCCCCCTCACTCCCCACACCCTTTAATATCCCACCCAGTCTAATCCCACTCTCCCCCTCACTCCCCGCACCCTTTAATATCCCACCCAGTCTAATCCCACTCTCCCCCTCACCTCCCCACACCCTTTAATATCCCACCCTGTCTAATCCCACTCTCCCCCTCAGACCCCACACCCTTTAATATCCCACCCAGTCTAATCCACTCTCCCCCTCACTCCCCACACCGGGGTGGGGTTCTAGGAGGGGAGAATCAGCTTCAGCAGAGAAAGGACAAATGAGGACACCCCCCACCTGAAGAATGACACAACCCTCCCTCCCGCCCCCACCACCCCCTCCCCGCCACCGCTCCCACCACCCCCTTCCCCCCCTCACCCCCACCACCCCCTCCCCTCCCCCCCACCAGACAGCCGATGCTGATGCAGAAATTCACGCACCTTCTCGTAAACGATTTGCGACTTGTGCTGCCTCTCGGCCCGCCATGTCCCGCCATTCCACCAGCCACTGCAGGAAGAGCGGGTTCGGGCAGGAGGGGGCCAGCTCCTCCCTCCCCAACTCCGGGCCCGGCGCAAACATCTCCGCCAGAAGGTCCTGGAGGCCACTGCCACCGCCTCCTCGGCAGCGAGCTGGGGAGAAAAAGGAAGCAGGGAATTACCGGGAGCCGAGCCCACCCTCCAGCTGAGGGACGGGAAACCCCGCCCGAGTCAGGGATATCGAGGGGGGAGTGAAAGCCGAGAGGTCAAGTCGGCCGCTTTGGAGGGTCCGAGCCGCTGGGAGCTCCGGCAACACCAGCTGCTGAAGCTCTTGGGATTTCCTTTTTGCCGTCCCGCCCGGAGCGAGGACCTTCCCCACCGGGACTTTTCCCCGGAGCCCATTCAGTCGCGGGCTGGTGTCGTTCCCTCGAGGAGCATCGGGGCACGTTACATCCTCACCCTCGAAGCCTGAAGAGCGGTGGGACCCCGTTCAGGCCTGTCCCACCCTTCATGAGCCTCCACCCTGCCCCCCCACCCACCCCCAAACACACACACACAGCGCCTCCCACTGGCGGCGAATGACGATTTTTAGCAGCCACTGTGATGCAGGAAATACGGCAGGCGATTCACGCACAGCAAGATCCCAGCAACAACAACGCGGTTTTAAAAAGAAACAGAAAATCGGATTGTCTGGCCGTTGGTCGAGGGGCAAATATATCGCGGGAGAAACCCCGCTCTCCCCTCGACCCACTCTCCCCTCCCTCCCCTCACTCTCCCCTCCCTCCGCTCTCTCCACGCCCCGTTCTCCCTCTCCGCACCTTCCCCTTGTCCCGCTCTCCCCTCCCTCTCCCCTCCCTCCCCTCGCTCTCCCCTCCCTCCCCTCGCTCTCCCCTCCCTCCGCTCGCCTCTCGCCCTGCTGTCCCCTCCCTCCCCTTGCCCCACTCTCCCCCCGCTCTCCCCTCTCGCCCCGCACTCCCCTCTCGCCCCGCTCTCCCCTCTCGCCCCATTCTCCCTCTCCCCACCTTCCCCTTGCCCCGCTCTCCCCTCCCTCCCCTCCCTCCCCTCGCTCTCCCCTCCCTCCCCCTCGCTCTCCCCTCCCTCCGCTCTCCTCTCGCCCTGCTCTCCCCACCTTCCCCTTGCCCCGCTCTCCCCTCCCTCCCCTCGCTCTCCCCCTCGCTCTCCCCCTCCCTCCCCTTGCCCCACTCGCCCCTCTCCCCCCGCTCTCACCTCTCGCCCCGCATTCCCCTCTCGCCCTGTTCTCCCTCTCCCCTTAACCCCTCCCCTCATCACCCTGCTCTCGCTGCACTTTGTCTGGCAGCAATAGATGACCTGGGTCAAGATCATGTAGCCCTTTTGTGGGATCTTGCTGTGTGCAGAAGGGGCTGATGATTTCCTGCATTGCAACAGCGGCCACTTGTTTACCCAAACAGCTGCAAAGGTCATGGTGGGTTCATGGGATTGGGCCAAGTCTTCCTCTCTAAGTTACCCATTCCTGAGCGCCTCAGTTTAACCTCTCATCCTGAGAGACGACACCTCCGAGTGGCACTTGCCCGCTCAACACTGGCACCGGTGTTGTCAGCCTGGATTACCGTGACCAGTTCTCTGGAGTGGGACTCGTACCCGGGTCCAGCTGGCTTGGAGGGCGAGAGAGAGAGAGAGACTGAGCCAAGCTGGCCGTGAGGAGAGGGGGAGGCCCAGTAGCCAGGACTCCACCAAGGGGAGACTTGGGGCGATGGGGGAATCGGGGGGGAGAGAGATCGAGGGGGGGACGGACTGCAGGGGGATCGAGGCAGGTGGATGGCGAGGGGAATGGAGGGGGGCGGACGGCGAGGGGGAAGAGGGGGGCGGACGGCGAGGGGGAAGAGGGGGGCGGACGGCGAGGGGGAAGAGGGGGGTGGCGAGGGGGAAGAGGGGGGTGGCGAGGGGGAAGAGGGGGGTGGCGAGGGGGAAGAGGGGGGGTGGCGAGGGGGATCGAGGGGGGCGGGATGGACGGTGGGGGGAATTGTGGGGGGGAGACAGATGGCAGGGTGGACGGCGAGGGGGATCGATGGGGAGGGGGGCGGCGGGGGGAATCAGGGGTGGGGGGGATCGGAGGGGGGAGACGGACAGCAGGGGGAATCGGGGGGGGGGGGGGGGGGACAGACGACGGGGGGAATCGGAGGGGGGACGGACTGCGGAGGGAATCGGAGGGGGGACAGACAGCGGGGGAATCGGGGGGGGGGGTGGACGGACAGCAGGGGGGGGATCAGCGGGGAAGGACAGATGGCAGGCAGGGTGAATGTGGGGGGAGACTGGGGAACGATGGAGGTAACTAGGGAGAGACGGAGGGGGGGTGGGAATGAGCTCCAAGACTCGACACGTCCCCCCCAGACTCTGACCCCCCCACAGACTCCCAGACCCCGGATCTCCAGACCCTCCCAGACCCCCAGACCCTCTCAGACCCCTAGACCCTCTCAGACCCTCCCAGACCCTCAGACCCTGCCAGACCCCCAGACCTTCCCAGGCCCCCAGACCCTCTCAGACCCTCCTAGACCCCTAGACCCTCCCAGACCCCTAGACCCTCCCAGACCCTCCCAGACCCCTAGACCCTCCCAGACCCTCTCAGACCCCCAGACCCTCTCAGACCCTCTCAGACCCTCCCAGGCTCCCAGACCCTCCCAGGCTCCCAGACCCTCCCAGACCCTCTCAGACCCATTCTCTAGCCCCTCCCCCTTTTCCCCTCAGGATCCTGAGGCGCAGTCCCTGGGAGTTATTCTTATTTAAAGCCGGATTTCCTCCCCCTCCCCCGGGTTATTTACCCTCCTCCTGCCCCTCTCCGTTGTCAGGGTAACCCCGTAGCTCACTCCGTCCGCGACCGAAACCCCTCCCCCGGCCGCTCTCCGCCCCTGTGCAACCTCCCCCCCGTCCCCAGGCCGGAACTTCCACTCCCGCCGAGCTCCGACGTTCCGTTCCGCTTCCCATCCCCTCCCAGAGTTTTAACTGTTAAACCCTCGGTTTCACAAAGGGACAGATTCAGGAGGCAAAGTATCAATACAACCATTCACTATCTGTCTCTATGGTGATAACACAGTCTGGCTATGGTACTGTAATAACCCACTGTCTACTGAATTAACTCACTTTCTATTGCATTTACACACTGTCTATTGTAATAACTCACTGTCTATTGTAATAACTCACTGTCTATTGTAATAACTCACTGTCTATTGTAATAACCCACTGTCTATTGTATTAACTCACTGTCTATTGTAATAACCCACTGTCTATTGTATTAACCCACTGTCTATTGTGTTAACTCACTGTCTATTGTAATAACCCACTGTCTATTGTATTAACCCACTGTCTATTGTGTTAACTCACTGTCTATTGTAATAACCCACTGTCTATTGTATTAACCCTCTGTCTATTGTGTTAACTCACTGTCTATTGTAATAACCCACTGTCTATTGTATTAACTCACTGTCTATTGTGTTAACTCACTGTCTATTGTATTAACCCACTGTGTATTGTATTAACTCACTGTCTATTGTATTAACTCACAGTCTATTGTATTAACTCACTGTCTATTGTATTAACTCACTGTCTATTGTATTAACCCACTGTCTATTGTATTAACCCTCTGTCTATTGTGTTAACTCACTGTCTATTGTATTAAATCACTGTCTATTGTATTAATTCACTATCTATTGTATTAACGCACTGTGTATTGTATTAACACACTGTCCATTGAATTAAATCACTGTATATAGTATTAACTCACTGTCTATTATATTAACTCACTGTCTATTGAATTAAATCACTGTATATTGTATTACCTCACTATCTATTGAATTAAATCACTGTCTATTGTATTAACTCACTGTCTATTGTATTAACTCACTGTCTATTGTATTAACTCACTGTCTATTGTATTGACTCAGTGTCTATTGAATTAAATCACTGTCAATTGAGTTAAATCACTGTATATTGTATGAACTCACTGTCTATTGAACTAAATCATTGTCTATTGTATTAACTCACTACCTATTGAATTAAATCACTGTATATTGTATTAACTCACTGTCTATTGAATTAACTCACTGTCTATTGAATTAAATCACTGTCTATTGTATTAACTCACTGTCTATTGAATTAACTCACTGTCTATTGAATTAACTCACTGTCTATTGTAATAACTCACTGTCTATTGAATTAACTCACTGTCTATTGAATTAACTCACTGTCTATTGAATTAACTCACTGACTATTGTAATAACCCACTGTCTATTGTATTAACCCTCTGTCTATTGTGTTAACTCACTGTCTATTGTATTAACCCACTGTGTATTGTATTAACCCTCTGTCTATTGTGTGAACTCACTGTCTATTGTATTAACTCACTGTCTATTGTAATAACTCACTGTCTATTGAATTAAATCACTGTCTATTGTATTAACTCACTATCTATTGTATTAACCCACTGTGTATTGTATTAACACACTGTCCATTGAATTAAATCACTGTATATAGTATTAACTCACTGTCTATTGTAATAACTCACTGTCTATTGTATTAACTCACTGTCTATTGTATTAACTCACTGTCTATTGTAATAACTCACTGTCTATTGTATTAACTCACTGTCTATTGTATTAACTCACTGTCTATTGTAATAACTCACTGTCTATTGTATTAACCCTCTGTCTATTGTATTAACCCTCTGTCTATTGTGTTAACTCACTGTCTATTGTATTAAATCACTGTCTATTGAATTAAATCACTGTCTATTGTATTAACTCACTATCTATTGTATTAACCCACTGTGTATTGTATTAACACACTGTCCATTGAATTAAATCACTGTATATAGTATTAAATCACTGTCTATTGTAATAACTCACTGTCTATTGTATTAACTCACTGTCTATTGTATTAACTCACTGTCTATTGTAATAACTCACTGTCTATTGTAATAACTCACTGTCTATTGTATTAACTCACTGTCTATTGTATTAACTCACTGTATATTGTAATAACTCACTGTCTATTGTATTAACTCACTGTCTATTGTATTAACCGTCTGTCTATTGTATTAAATCACTGTCTATTGAATTAAATCACTGTCTATTGTATTAACCCACTGTGTATTGTATTAACACACTGTCCATTGAATTAAATCACTGTATATAGTATTAACTCACTGTCTATTATATTAACTCACTGTCTATTGAATTAAATCACTGTATATTGTATTAAATCACTATCTATTGAATTAACTCACTGTCTATTGTATTAACTCACTGTCTATTGTAATAACTCACTGTCTATTGTATTAACTCACTGTCTATTGTATTAACTCACTGTCTATTGTAATAACTCACTGTCTATTGTATTAACTCACTGTCTATTGTATTAACTCACTGTCTATTGTATTAACCCACTGTCCATTGTGTTAACCCACTGTCTATTGTATTAACCCTCTGTCTATTGTATTAACCCTCTGTTTATTGTGTTAACTCACTGTCTATTGTATTAAATCACTGTCTATTGAATTAAATCACTGTCTATTGTATTAACTCACTATCTATTGTATTAACCCACTGTGTATTGTATTAACACACTGTCCATTGAATTAAATCACTGTATATTATATTAACTCACTGTCTATTATATTAACTCACTGTCTATTGAATTAAATCACTGTATATTGTAATAACTCACTGTCTATTGTATTAACTCACTGTCTATTGTATTAACTCACTGTCTATTGTAATAACTCACTGTCTATTGTATTAACTCACTGTCTATTGAGTTAACTCACTGTCTATTGAATTAACTCACTGTCTATTGTATTAACTCACTGTCTATTGAATTAACTCACTGTGTATTGAATTAACTCACTGTCTATTGTAATAACCCACTGTCTATTGTATTAACCCTCTGTCTATTGTGTTAACTCACTGTCTATTGTATTAACCCACTGTGTATTGTATTAACCCTCTGTCTATTGTGTTAACTCACTGTCTATTGTATTAACTCACTGACCATTGTATTAACCCACTGTCTATTGCATTAACCCTCTGTCTATTGTGTTAACTCACTGTCTATTCTATTAACTCACTGTCTATTGTAATAACTCACTGTTTATTGAATTAAATCACTGTCTATTGTATTAACTCACTGTCTATTGTATTAACTCACTGTCTATTGTATTAACTCACTGTCTATTGTAATAACTCACTGTCTATTGTATTAACTCACTGTCTATTGTATTAACTCACTGTCTATTGTAATAACTCACTGTCTATTGTATTAACCCTCTGTCTATTGTATTAACCCTCTGTCTATTGTGTTAACTCACTGCCTATTGTATTAAATCACTGTCTATTGAATTAAATCACTGTCTATTGTATTAACTCACTATCTATTGTATTAACCCACTGTGTATTGTATTAACACACTGTCCATTGAATTAAATCACTGTATATAGTATTAACTCACTGTCTATTGTAATAACTCACTGTCTATTGTAATAACTCACTGTCTATTGTATTAACTCACTGTCTATTGTAATAACTCACTGTCTATTGTATTAACTCACTGTCTATTGTATTAACTCACTGTCTATTGTATTAACCCTCTGTCTATTGTGTTAACTCACTGTCTATTGTATTAAATCACTGTCTATTGAATTAAATCACTGTCTATTGTATTAACCCACTGTGTATTGTATTAACACACTGTCCATTGAATTAAATCACTGTATATAGTATTAACTCACTGTCTATTATATTAACTCACTGTCTATTGAATTAAATCACTGTATATTGTATTAAATCACTATCTATTGAATTAACTCACTGTCTATTGTATTAACTCACTGTCTATTGTAATAACTCACTGTCTATTGTATTAACGCACTGTCTATTGTATTAACTCACTGTCTATTGTAATAACTCACTGTCTATTGTATTAACTCACTGTCTATTGTATTAACCCACTGTCTATTGTATTAACCCTCTGTCTATTGTATTAACCCTCTGTTTATTGTGTTAACTCACTGTCTATTGTATTAAATCACTGTCTATTGAATTAAATCACTGTCTATTGTATTAACTCACTATCTATTGTATTAACCCACTGTGTATTGTATTAACACACTGTCCATTGAATTAAATCACTGTATATTATATTAACTCACTGTCTATTATATTAACTCACTGTCTATTGAATTAAATCACTGTATATTGTAATAACTCACTGTCTATTGTATTAACTCACTGTCTATTGTATTAACTCACTGTCTATTGTAATAACTCACTGTCTATTGTATTAACTCACTGTCTATTGAGTTAACTCACTGTCTATTGAATTAACTCACTGTCTATTGTATTAACTCACTGTCTATTGAATTAACTCACTGTGTATTGAATTAACTCACTGTCTATTGTAATAACCCACTGTCTATTGTATTAACCCTCTGTCTATTGTGTTAACTCACTGTCTATTGTATTAACCCACTGTGTATTGTATTAACCCTCTGTCTATTGTGTTAACTCACTGTCTATTGTATTAACTCACTGACCATTGTATTAACCCACTGTCTATTGCATTAACCCTCTGTCTATTGTGTTAACTCACTGTCTATTGTATTAACTCACTGTCTATTGTAATAACTCACTGTTTATTGAATTAAATCACTGTCTATTGTATTAACTCACTATCTATTGTATTAACCCACTGTGTATTGTATTAACACACTGTCCATTGAATTAAATCACTGTATATAGTATTAACTCACTGTCTATTGTATTAACTCACTGTCTATTGTATTAACTCACTGTCTATTGTAATAACTCACTGTCTATTGTATTAACTCACTGTCTATTGTATTAACCCACTGTCTATTGTAATAACTCACTGTCTATTGTATTAACTCACTGTCTATTGTATTAACTCACTGTCTATTGTATTAACCCTCTGTCTATTGTGTTAACTCACTGTCTATTGTATTAAATCACTGTCTATTGAATTAAATCACTGTCTATTGTATTAACCCACTGTGTATTGTAGTAACACACTGTCCATTGAATTAAATCACTGTATATAGTATTAACTCACTGTCTATTATATTAACTCACTGTCTATTGAATTAAATCACTGTATATTGTATTAAATCACTATCTATTGAATTAAATCACTGTATATTGTATTAACTCACTGTCTATTGTATTGACTCAGTGTCTATTGAATTAAATCACAGTCTATTGAGTTAAATCACTGTATATTGTATGAACTCACTGTCTATTGAACTAAATCACTGTCTATTGTATTAACTCACTACCTATTGAATTAAATCACTGTATATTGTATTAACTCACTGTCTATTGAATTAACTCACTGTCTATTGAATTAAATCACTGTCTATTGTATTAACTCACTGTCTATTGAATTAACTCACTGTCTATTGAATTAACTCACTGTCTATTGTAATAACTCACTGTCTATTGTATTAACTCACTGTCTATTGAGTTAACTCATTGTCTATTGAATTAACTCACTGTCTATTGTATTAACTCACTGTCTGTTGAATTAACTCACTGTCTATTGAATTAACTCACTGTCTATTGTATTAACCCTCTGTCTATTGTGTTAACTCACTGTCTATTGTATTAACCCACTGTGTATTGTATTAACCCTCTGTCTATTGTGTGAACTCACTGTCTATTGTATTAACTCACTGTCTATTGTAATAACTCACTGTCTATTGAATTAAATCACTGTCTATTGTATTAACTCACTATCTATTGTATTAACCCACTGTGTATTGTATTAACACACTGTCCATTGAATTAAATCACTGTATATAGTATTAACTCACTGTCTATTGTAATAACTCACTGTCTATTGTATTAACTCACTGTCTATTGTAATAACTCACTGTCTATTGTATTAACTCACTGTCTATTGTATTAACTCACTGTCTATTGTAATAACTCACTGTCTATTGTATTAACTCACTGTCTATTGTATTAACTCACTGTCTATTGTATTAACTCACTTTCCATTGTGTTAACCCACTGTCTATTGTATTAACCCTCTGTCTATTGTATTAACCCTCTGTCTATTGTGTTAACTCACTGTCTATTGTATTAAATCACTGTCTATTGAATTAAATCACTGTGTATTGTATTAACCCTCTGTCTATTGTGTTAACTCACTGTCTATTGTATTAACTCACTGACCATTGTATTAACCCACTGTCTATAGCATTAACCCTCTGTCTATTGTGTTAACTCACTGTCTATTGTATTAACTCACTGTCTATTGTAATAACTCACTGTCTATTGAATTAAATCACTGTCTATTGTATTAACTCACTATCTATTGTATTAACCCACTGTGTATTGTATTAACACACTGTCCATTGAATTAAATCACTGTATATAGTATTAACTCACTGTCTATTGTAATAACTCACTGTCTATTGTATTAACTCACTGTCTATTGTATTAACTCACTGTCTATTGTAATAACTCACTGTCTATTGTAATAACTCACTGTCTATTGTATTAACTCACTGTCTATTGTATTAACTCACTGTCTATTGTAATAACTCACTGTCTATTGTATTAACTCACTGTCTATTGTATTAACCCACTGTCCATTGTGTTAACCCACTGTCTATTGTATTAACCCTCTGTCTATTGTATTAACCCTCTGTCTATTGTGTTAACTCACTGTCTATTGTATTAAATCACTGTCTATTGAATTAAATCACTGTGTATTGTATTAACCCTCTGTCTATTGTGTTAACTCACTGTCTATTGTATTAACTCACTGACCATTGTATTAACCCACTGTCTATTGCATTAACCCTCTGTCTATTGTGTTAACTCACTGTCTATTGTATTAACTCACTGTCTATTGTATTAACCCTCTGTCTATTGTATTAAATCACTGTCTATTGAATTAAATTACTGTCTATTGTATTAACCCACTGTGTATTGTATTAACACACTGTCCATTGAATTAAATCACTGTATATAGTATTAACTCACTGTCTATTATATTAACTCACTGTCTATTGAATTAAATCACTGTATATTGTATTAAATCACTATCTATTGAATTAACTCACTGTCTATTGTATTAACTCACTGTCTATTGTAATAACTCACTGTCTATTGTATTAACTCACTGTCTATTGTATTAACTCACTGTCTATTGAATTAACTCACTGTCTATTGAATTAACTCACTGTCTATTGTAATAACCCACTGTCTATTGTATTAACCCTCTGTCTATTGTGTTAACTCACTGTCTATTGTATTAACCCACTGTGTATTGTATTAACCCTCTGTCTATTGTATTAACTCACTGTCTATTGTAATAACTCACTGTCTATTGAATTAAATCACTGTCTATTGTATTAACTCACTATCTATTGTATTAACCCACTGTGTATTGTATTAACACACTGTCCATTGAATTAAATCACTGTATATAGTATTAACTCACTGTCTATTGTAATAACTCACTGTCTATTGTATTAACTCACTGTCTATTGTAATAACTCACTGTCTATTGTATTAACTCACTGTCTATTGTAATAACTCACTGTCTATTGTAATAACTCACTGTCTATTGTATTAACTCAATGTCTATTGTAATAACTCGCTGTCTATTGTATTAACTCACTGTCTATTGTATTAACTCACTGTCTATTCTATTAACCCTCTGTCTATTGTGTTAACTCACTGTCTATTGTATTAAATCACTGTCTATTGAATTAAATCACTGTCTATTGTATTAACCCACTGTGTATTGTATTAACACACTGTCCATTGAATTAAATCACTGTATATAGTATTAACTCACTGTCTATTATATTAACTCACTGTCTATTGAATTAAATCACTGTATATTGTATTAAATCACTATCTATTGAATTAAATCACTGTATATTGTATTAACTCACTGTCTATTGTATTGACTCAGTCTCTATTGAATTAAATCACTGTCTATTGAGTTCAATCACTGTATATTGTACTGACTCACTGTCTATTGAATTAAATCACTGTCTATTGTATTAACTCACTACCTATTGAATTAAATCACTGTATATTGTATTAACTCACTGTCTATTGTATTAACTCACTGTCTATTGAATTAAATCACTGTCTATTGTATTAACTCACCGTCCATTGAATTAAATCACTGTATATAGTATTAACTCACTGTCTATTGTATTAACTCACTGGGTATTGAATTAATTCACTGTCTATTGTATTGACTCACTGTCTATTGAATTAAATCACTGTCTATTGAATTAAATCACTGTCTATTGTATTAACTCACTGTCTATTGTATTAAATCACTGTATATAGTATTAACTCACTGTCTATTGTATTAACTCACTGGCTATTGAATTAACTCACTGTCTATTGTATTGACTCAGAGTCTATTGAAATAAATCACTGTCTATTGAGTTAAATCACTGTATATTGTATTAACTCACTGTCTATTGAATTAAATCACTGTCTATTGTATTAACTCACTGTCTATTGAATTAAATCACTGTCTATTGTATCAAACTGTCTATTGAATTAAATCACTGCATATAGTATTAACTCACTGTCTATTGTATTAACTCACTGTCTATTGAATTAAATCACTGTATATTGTATTAACTCACTATCTATTGAATTAAATCACTGTTTATTGTATTGACTCCGTGTCTATTGAAATAAATCACTGTCTATTGAGTTAAATCACTGTATATTGTATTAACTCACTGTCTATTGAATTAAATCACTGTCTATTGTATTAACTCACTGTCCATTGAATTAAATCACTGTCTATTGTATTAACTCACTGTCTATTGTATTAACACACTGTCTATTGAATTAAATCACTGTATATAGTATTAACTCACTGTCTATTGTATTAACTCACTGTCTATTGAATTAAATCACTGTATATTGTATTAACTCACTATCTATTGAATTAAATCACTGTATATTGTATTAACTCACTGTCTATTGTATTAACTCACTGTCTATTGAATTAAATCACTGTATATTGTATTGACTCACTGTCTATTGTATTAACTCACTGTCTATTGTATTAACTCACTGTCTAATGTATTAACCCACTGTCTATTGTGTTAACTGACTGTCTATTGAATTAAATCAATGTCATATTAACCCCCTGTCTATTGTAATAACTCACTGTCTATTGTATTAACCCATTGTCTATTGTATTAACCCACTGTCTATTGTGTTAACTCACTCTCTATTGTATTAACCCACTGTCTATTGTATTAACCCACCGTCTATTGTATTAACCCACTATCTACCGTATTAACACACTGTCTATTGTATTAATTCGCTGTCCATTGTATTAACGCACTGTCTATTGTATTAACCCACTGTCTATTGTATTAACCGACAACTTATTGTGTTAACTCACTGTTTATTGTGTTAACGCATTGTCTATTGTGTGAACTCACTGTCTATTGTATTAAATCACTGTATATTGTATTACCTCACTATCTATTGAATTAAATCACTGTCTATTGTATTACCTCACTGTCTATTGTATTAACTCACTGTCTATTGTATTGACTCAGTGTCTATTGAATTAAATCACTGTCTATTGAGTTAAATCACTGTATATTGTATGAACTCACTGTCTATTGAACTAAATCACTGTCTATTGTATTAACTCACGACCTATTGAATTAAATCACTGTATATTGTATTAACTCACTGTCTATTGAATTAACTCACTGTCTATTGAATTAAATCACTGTCTATTGTATTAACTCACTGTCTATTGAATTAACTCACTGTCTATTGAATTAACTCACTGTCTATTGTAATAACTCACTGTCTATTGTATTAACTCACTGTCTATTGAGTTAACTCACTGTCTATTGAATTAACTCACTGTCTATTGTATTAACTCACTGTCTATTGAATTAACTCACTGTCTATTGAATTAACTCACTGTCTATTGTAATAACCCACTGTCTATTGTATTAACCCTCTGTCTATTGTGTTAACTCACTGTCTATTGTATTAACTCACTGACCATTGTATTAACCCACTGTCTATTGTATTAACCCTCTGTCTATTGTGTTAACTCACTGTCTATTGTATTAACTCACTGTCTATTGTAATAACTCACTGTCTATTGAATTAAATCACTGTCTATTGTATTAACCCACTGTGTATTGTATTAACACACTGTCCATTGAATTAAATCACCGTATATAGTATTAACTCACTGTCTATTGTAATAACTCACTGTCTATTGTATTAACTCACTGTCTATTGTATTAACTCACTGTCTATTGTATTAACTCACTGTCTATTGTAATAACTCACTGTCTATTGTATTAACTCACTGTCTATTGTATTAACTCACTGTCTATTGTAATAACTCACTGTCTATTGTATTAACTCACTGTCTATTGTATTAACTCACTGTCTATTGTATTAACCCTCTGTCTATTGTATTAACCCTCTGTCTATTGTGTTAACTCACTGTCTATTGTATTAAATCACTGTCTATTGAATTAAATCACTGTCTATTGTATTAACACACTATCTATTGTATTAACCCACTGTGTATTGTATTAACACACTGTCCATTGAATTAAATCACTGTATATAGTATTAACTCACTGTCTATTATATTAACTCACTGTCTATTGAATTAAATCACTGTATATTGTAATAACTCACTGTCTATTGTATTAACTCACTGTTTATTGTAATAACTCACTGTCTATTGTATTAACTCACTGTCTATTGTAATAACTCACTGTCTATTGTATTAACTCACTGTCTATTGTATTAACTCACTGTCTATTGTAATAACTCACTGTCTATTGTATTAACTCACTGTCTATTGTAATAACTCACTGTCTATTGTAATAACTCACTGTCTATTGTATTAACTCACTGTCTATTGTATTAACTCACTGTCTATTGTATTAACCCTCTGTCTATTGTGTTAACTCACTGTCTATTGAATTAAATCACTGTCTATTGTATTAACCCACTGTGCATTGTATTAACACACTGTCCATTGAATTAAATCACTGTATATAGTATTAACTCACTGTCTATTATATTAACTCTGTCTATTGAATTAAATCACTGTATATTGTATTAAATCACTGTCTATTGAATTAATTCACTGTATATTGTATTAACTCACTGTCTATTGTATTAACTCACTGTCTATTGTAATAACTCACTGTCTATTGAATTAAATCACTGTCTATTGTATTAACTCACTATCTATTGTATTAACCCACTGTGTATTGTATTAACACACTGTCCATTGAATTAAATCACTGTATATAGTATTAACTCACTGTCTATTGTAATAACTCACTGTCTATTGTATTAACTCACTGTCTATTGTAATAACTCACTGTCTATTGTATTAACTCACTGTCTATTGTATTAACTCACTGTCTATTGTAATAACTCACTGTCTATTGTATTAACTCACTGTCTATTGTAATAACTCACTGTCTATTGTATTAACTCACTGTCTATTGTATTAACTCACTGTCTATTGTATTAACCCTCTGTCTATTGTGTTAACTCACTGTCTATTGTATTAAATCACTGTCTATTGAATTAAATCACTGTCTAAAGTATTAACCCACTGTGTATTGTATTAACACACTGTGCATTGAATTAAATCACTGTATATAGTATTAACTCACTGTCTATTGTATTAACTCACTGTCTATTGAATTAAATCACTGTATATTGTATTAAATCACTATCTATTGAATTAAATCACTGTATATTGTATTAACTCACTGTCTATTGTATTGACTCAGTGTCTATTGAATTAAATCACTGTCTATTGAGTTAAATCACTGTATATTGTACTAACTCACTGTCTATTGTATTAACTCACTACCTATTGAATTAAATCACTGTCTATTGTATTAACTCACTGTCTATTGAATTAAATCACTGTCTATTGTATTAACTCACCGTCCATTGAATTAAATCACTGTCTATTGTATTTACTCACTGTCTATTGTATTAACACACTGTCTATTGAATTAAATCACTGTATATAGTATTAACTCACTGTCTATGTATTAACTCACTGGTTATTGAATTAATTCACTGTCTATTGAATTGACTCACTGTCTATTGTATTAAATCACTGTCTATTGAATTAAATCACTGTCTATAGTATTAACTCACTGTCTATTGTATGAACTCACTGGCTATTGAATTAACTCACTGTCTATTGTATTGACTCAGTGTCTATTGAAATAAATCACTGTCTATTGAGTTAAATCACTGTATATTGTATTAACTCACTGTCTATTGAATTAAATCACTGTCTATTGTATCAAACTGTCTATTGAATTAAATCACTGCATATAGTATTAACTCACTGTCTATTGTATTAACTCACTGTCTATTGAATTAAATCACTGTATATTGTATTAACTCACTATCTATTGAATTAAATCACTGTATATTGTATTAACTCACTGTATATTGTATTAACTCACTATCTATTGAATTAAATCACTGTATATTGTATTAACTCACTGTATATTGTATTAACTCACTGTCTATTGTATTAACTCACTGTCTATTGTATTGACTCAGTGTCTATTGAAATAAATCACTGTCTATTGAGTTAAATCACTGTATATTGTATTAACTCACTGTCTATTGAATTAAATCACTGCATATAGTATTAACTCACTGTCTATTGTATTAACTCACTGTCTATTGAATTAAATCACTGTATATTGTATTAACTCACTATCTATTGAATTAAATCACTGTATATTGTATTAACTCACTGTATATTGTATTAACTCACTATCTATTGAATTAAATCACTGTATATTGTATTAACTCACTGTCTATTGTATTAACTCACTGTCTATTGTATTGACTCAGTGTCTATTGAAATAAATCACTGTCTATTGAGTTAAATCACTGTCTACTGAATTAACTCACTGTCTACTGAATTAACTCACTGTCTATTGTAATAACTCACTGTCTATTGTATTAACTCACTGTCTATTGTATTAACTCGCTGTCTATTGTAATAACTCACTGTCTATTGTATTAACTCACTGTCTATTGTAATAACCCACTGTCTATTGTATTAACCCTCTGTCTATTGTGTTAACTCACTGTCTATTGTATTAAGCCACTGTGTATTGTATTAACTCACTGTCTATTGTATTAACTCACAGTCTATTGTATTAACTCACTGTCTATTGTAATAACTCACTGTCTATTGTATGAACTCACTGTCTATTGTATTAACCCACTGTCTATTGTATTAACCCTCTGTCTATTGTGTTAACTCACTGTCTATTGTATTAAATCACTGTCTATTGAATTAAATCACTGTCTATTGTATTAATTCACTATCTATTGTATTAACCCACTGTGTATTGTATTAACACACTGTCCATTGAATTAAATCACTGTATATAGTATTAACTCACTGTCTATTATATTAACTCACTGTCTATTGAATTAAATCACTGTATATTGTATTACCTCACTATCTATTGAATTAAATCACTGTCTATTGTATTAACTCACTGTCTATTGTATTAACTCACTGTCTATTGTATTAACTCACTGTCTATTGTATTGACTCAGTGTCTATTGAATTAAATCACTGTCTATTGAGTTAAATCACTGTATATTGTATGAACTCACTGTCTATTGAACTAAATCACTGTCTATTGTATTAACTCACTACCTATTGAATTAAATCACTGTATATTGTATTAACTCACTGTCTATTGAATTAACTCACTGTCTATTGAATTAAATCACTGTCTATTGTATTAACTCACTGTCTATTGAATTAACTCACTGTCTATTGAATTAACTCACTGTCTATTGTAATAACTCACTGTCTATTGTATTAACTCACTGTCTATTGAGTTAACTCATTGTCTATTGAATTAACTCACTGTCTATTGTATTAACTCACTGTCTATTGAATTAACTCACTGTCTATTGAATTAACTCACTGTCTATTGTATTAACCCTCTGTCTATTGTGTTAACTCACTGTCTATTGTATTAACCCACTGTGTATTGTATTAACCCTCTGTCTATTGTGTGAACTCACTGTCTATTGTATTAACTCACTGTCTATTGTAATAACTCACTGTCTATTGAATTAAATCACTGTCTATTGTATTAACTCACTATCTATTGTATTAACCCACTGTGTATTGTATTAACACACTGTCCATTGAATTAAATCACTGTATATAGTATTAACTCACTGTCTATTGTAATAACTCACTGTCTATTGTATTAACTCACTGTCTATTGTAATAACTCACTGTCTATTGTATTAACTCACTGTCTATTGTATTAACTCACTGTCTATTGTATTAACTCACTGTCTATTGTATTAACCCACTGTCCATTGTGTTAACCCACTGTCTATTGTATTAACCCTCTGTCTATTGTATTAACCCTCTGTCTATTGTGTTAACTCACTGTCTATTGTATTAAATCACTGTCTATTGAATTAAATCACTGTGTATTGTATTAACCCTCTGTCTATTGTGTTAACTCACTGTCTATTGTATTAACTCACTGACCATTGTATTAACCCACTGTCTATTGCATTAACCCTCTGTCTATTGTGTTAACTCACTGTCTATTGTATTAACTCACTGTCTATTGTAATAACTCACTGTCTATTGAATTAAATCACTGTCTATTGTATTAACTCACTATCTATTGTATTAACCCACTGTGTATTGTATTAACACACTGTCCATTGAATTAAATCACTGTATATAGTATTAACTCACTGTCTATTATATTAACTCACTGTCTATTGTATTAACTCACTGTCTATTGTAATAACTCACTGTCTATTGTAATAACTCACTGTCTATTGTATTAACTCACGGTCTATTGTATTAACTCACTGTCTATTGTAATAACTCACTGTCTATTGTATTAACTCACTGTCTATTGTATTAACCCACTGTCCATTGTGTTAACCCACTGTCTATTGTATTAACCCTCTGTCTATTGTATTAACCCTCTGTCTATTGTGTTAACTCACTGTCTATTGTATTAAATCACTCTGTATTGAATTAAATCACTGTGTATTGTATTAACCCTCTGTCTATTGTGTTAACTCACTGTCTATTGTATTAACTCACTGACCATTGTATTAACCCACTGTCTATTGCATTAACCCTCTGTCTATTGTGTTAACTCACTGTCTATTGTATTAACTCACTGTCTATTGTATTAACCCTCTGTCTATTGTATTAAATCACTGTCTATTGAATTAAATCACTGTCTATTGTATTAACCCACTGTGTATTGTATTAACACACTGTCCATTGAATTAAATCACTGTATATAGTATTAACTCACTGTCTATTATATTAACTCACTGTCTATTGAATTAAATCACTGTATATTGTATTAAATCACTATCTATTGAATTAACTCACTGTCTATTGTATTAACTCACTGTCTATTGTAATAACTCACTGTCTATTGTATTAACTCACTGTCTATTGTATTAACTCACTGTCTATTGAATTAACTCACTGTCTATTGAATTAACTCACTGTCTATTGTAATAACCCACTGTCTATTGTATTAACCCTCTGTCTATTGTGTTAACACACTGTCTATTGTATTAACCCACTGTGTATTGTATTAACCCTCTGTCTATTGTGTTAACTCACTGTCTATTGTATTAACTCACTGACCATTGTATTAACCCACTGTCTATTCCATTAACCCTCTGTCTATTGTGTTAACTCACTGTCTATTGTATTAACTCACTGTCTATTGTAATAACTCACTGTCTATTGAATTAAATCACTGTCTATTGTATTAACTCACTATCCATTGTATTAACCCACTGTGTATTGTATTAACACACTGTCCATTGAATTAAATCACTGTATATAGTATTAACTCACTGTCTATTGTAATAACTCACTGTCTATTGTATTAACTCACTGTCTATTGTATTAACTCACTGTCTATTGTATTAACTCACTGTCTATTGTAATAACTCACTGTCTATTGTATTAACTCACTGTCTATTGTATTAACTCACTGTCTATTGTAATAACTCACTGTCTATTGTAATAACTCACTGTCTATTGTATTAACTCACTGTCTATTGTAATAACTCGCTGTCTATTGTATTAACTCACTGTCTATTGTATTAACTCACTGTCTATTGTATTAACCCTCTGTCTATTGTGTTAACTCACTGTCTATTGTATTAAATCACTGTCTATTGAATTAAATCACTGTCTATTGTATTAACCCACTGTGTATTGTATTAACACACTGTCCATTGAATTAAATCACTGTATATAGTATTAACTCACTGTCTATTATATTAACTCACTGTCTATTGAATTAAATCACTGTATATTGTATTAAATCACTATCTATTGAATTAAATCACTGTATATTGTATTAACTCACTGTCTATTGTATTGACTCAGTCTCTATTGAATTAAATCACTGTCTATTGAGTTCAATCACTGTATATTGTACTAACTCACTGTCTATTGAATTAAATCACTGTCTATTGTATTAACTCACTACCTATTGAATTAAATCACTGTATATTGTATTAACTCACTGTCTATTGTATTAACTCACTGTCTATTGAATTAAATCACTGTCTATTGTATTAACTCACCGTCCATTGAATTAAATCACTGTCTATTGTATTAACTCACTGTCTATTGTATTAACACACTGTCTATTGAATTAAATCACTGTATATAGTATTAACTCACTGTCTATTGTATTAACTCACTGGGTATTGAATTAATTCACTGTCTATTGTATTGACTCACTGTCTATTGAATTAAATCACTGTCTATTGAATTAAATCGCTGTCTATTGTATTAACTCACTGTCTATTGTATTAAATCACTGTATATAGTATTAACTCACTGTCTATTGTATTAACTCACTGGCTATTGAATTAACTCACTGTCTATTGTATTGACTCAGAGTCTATTGAAATAAATCACTGTCTATTGAGTTAAATCACTGTATATTGTATTAACTCACTGTCTATTGAATTAAATCACTGTCTATTGTATTAACTCACTGTCTATTGAATTAAATCACTGTCTATTGTATCAAACTGTCTATTGAATTAAATCACTGCATATAGTATTAACTCACTGCATATTGTATTAACTCACTGTCTATTGAATTAAATCACTGTATATTGTATTAACTCACTATCTATTGAATTAAATCACTGTTTATTGTATTGACTCCGTGTCTATTGAAATAAATCACTGTCTATTGAGTTAAATCACTGTATATTGTATTAACTCACTGTCTATTGAATTAAATCACTGTCTATTGTATTAACTCACTGTCCATTGAATTAAATCACTGTCTATTGTATTAACTCACTGTCTATTGTATTAACACACTGTCTATTGAATTAAATCACTGTATATAGTATTAACTCACTGTCTATTGTATTAACTCACTGTCTATTGAATTAAATCACTGTATATTGTATTAACTCACTATCAATTGAATTAAATCACTGTATATTGTATTAACTCACTGTCTATTGTATTAACTCACTGTCTATTGAATTAAATCACTGTATATTGTATTGACTCACTGTCTATTGTATTAACTCACTGTCTATTGTATTAACTCACTGTCTATTGTAATAACTCACTGTCTATTGTATTAACTCACTGTCTATTGTATTAACTCACTGTCTATTGTATTAACCCACTGTCCATTGTGTTAACCCACTGTCTATTGTATTAACCCTCTGTCTATTGTATTAACCCTCTGTCTATTGTGTTAACTCACTGTCTATTGTATTAAATCACTGTCTATTGAATTAAATCACTGTGTATTGTATTAACCCTCTGTCTATTGTGTTAACTCACTGTCTATTGTATTAACTCACTGACCATTGTATTAACCCACTGTCTATTGCATTAACCCTCTGTCTATTGTGTTAACTCACTGTCTATTGTATTAACTCACTGTCTATTGTAATAACTCACTGTCTATTGAATTAAATCACTGTCTATTGTATTAACTCACTATCTATTGTATTAACCCACTGTGTATTGTATTAACACACTGTCCATTGAATTAAATCACTGTATATAGTATTAACTCACTGTCTATTGTAATAACTCACTGTCTATTGTATTAACTCACTGTCTATTGTATTAACTCACTGTCTATTGTAATAACTCACTGTCTATTGTAATAACTCACTGTCTATTGTATTAACTCACGGTCTATTGTATTAACTCACTGTCTATTGTAATAACTCACTGTCTATTGTATTAACTCACTGTCTATTGTATTAACCCACTGTCCATTGTGTTAACCCACTGTCTATTGTATTAACCCTCTGTCTATTGTATTAACCCTCTGTCTATTGTGTTAACTCACTGTCTATTGTATTAAATCACTGTCTATTGAATTAAATCACTGTGTATTGTATTAACCCTCTGTCTATTGTGTTAACTCACTGTCTATTGTATTAACTCACTGACCATTGTATTAACCCACTGTCTATTGCATTAACCCTCTGTCTATTGTGTTAACTCACTGTCTATTGTATTAACTCACTGTCTATTGTATTAACCCTCTGTCTATTGTATTAAATCACTGTCTATTGAATTAAATCACTGTCTATTGTATTAACCCACTGTGTATTGTATTAACACACTGTCCATTGAATTAAATCACTGTATATAGTATTAACTCACTGTCTATTATTTTAACTCACTGTCTATTGAATTAAATCACTGTATATTGTATTAAATCACTATCTATTGAATTAACTCACTGTCTATTGTATTAACTCACTGTCTATTGTAATAACTCACTGTCTATTGTATTAACTCACTGTCTATTGTATTAACTCACTGTCTATTGAATTAACTCACTGTCTATTGAATTAACTCACTGTCTATTGTAATAACCCACTGTCTATTGTATTAACCCTCTGTCTATTGTGTTAACTCACTGTCTATTGTATTAACCCACTGTGTATTGTATTAACCCTCTGTCTATTGTGTTAACTCACTGTCTATTGTATTAACTCACTGACCATTGTATTAACCCACTGTCTATTCCATTAACCCTCTGTCTATTGTGTTAACTCACTGTCTATTGTATTAACTCACTGTCTATTGTAATAACTCACTGTCTATTGAATTAAATCACTGTCTATTGTATTAACTCACTATCCATTGTATTAACCCACTGTGTATTGTATTAACACACTGTCCATTGAATTAAATCACTGTATATAGTATTAACTCACTGTCTATTGTAATAACTCACTGTCTATTGTATTAACTCACTGTCTATTGTATTAACTCACTGTCTATTGTAATAACTCACTGTCTATTGTATTAACTCACTGTCTATTGTATTAACTCACTGTCTATTGTAATAACTCACTGTCTATTGTAATAACTCACTGTCTATTGTATTAACTCACTGTCTATTGTAATAACTCGCTGTCTATTGTATTAACTCACTGTCTATTGTATTAACTCACTGTCTATTGTATTAACCCTCTGTCTATTGTGTTAACTCACTGTCTATTGTATTAAATCACTGTCTATTGAATTAAATCACTGTCTATTGTATTAACCCACTGTGTATTGTATTAACACACTGTCCATTGAATTAAATCACTGTATATAGTATTAACTCACTGTCTATTATATTAACTCACTGTCTATTGAATTAAATCACTGTATATTGTATTAAATCACTATCTATTGAATTAAATCACTGTATATTGTATTAACTCACTGTCTATTGTATTGACTCAGTCTCTATTGAATTAAATCACTGTCTATTGAGTTCAATCACTGTATATTGTACTAACTCACTGTCTATTGAATTAAATCACTGTCTATTGTATTAACTCACTACCTATTGAATTAAATCACTGTATATTGTATTAACTCACTGTCTATTGTATTAACTCACTGTCTATTGAATTAAATCACTGTCTATTGTATTAACTCACCGTCCATTGAATTAAATCACTGTCTATTGTATTAACTCACTGTCTATTGTATTAACACACTGTCTATTGAATTAAATCACTGTATATAGTATTAACTCACTGTCTATTGTATTAACTCACTGGGTATTGAATTAATTCACTGTCTATTGTATTGACTCACTGTCTATTGAATTAAATCACTGTCTATTGAATTAAATCGCTGTCTATTGTATTAACTCACTGTCTATTGTATTAAATCACTGTATATAGTATTAACTCACTGTCTATTGTATTAACTCACTGGCTATTGAATTAACTCACTGTCTATTGTATTGACTCAGAGTCTATTGAAATAAATCACTGTCTATTGAGTTAAATCACTGTATATTGTATTAACTCACTGTCTATTGAATTAAATCACTGTCTATTGTATTAACTCACTGTCTATTGAATTAAATCACTGTCTATTGTATCAAACTGTCTATTGAATTAAATCACTGCATATAGTATTAACTCACTGTCTATTGTATTAACTCACTATCTATTGAATTAAATCACTGTTTATTGTATTGACTCCGTGTCTATTGAAATAAATCACTGTCTATTGAGTTAAATCACTGTATATTGTATTAACTCACTGTCTATTGAATTAAATCACTGTCTATTGTATTAACTCACTGTCTATTGAATTAAATCACTGTCTATTGTATCAAACTGTCTATTGAATTAAATCACTGCATATAGTATTAACTCACTGTCTATTGTATTAACTCACTATCTATTGAATTAAATCACTGTTTATTGTATTGACTCCGTGTCTATTGAAATAAATCACTGTCTATTGAGTTAAATCACTGTATATTGTATTAACTCACTGTCTATTGAATTAAATCACTGTCTATTGTATTAACTCACTGTCCATTGAATTAAATCACTGTCTATTGTATTAACTCACTGTCTATTGTATTAACACACTGTCTATTGAATTAAATCACTGTATATAGTATTAACTCACTGTCTATTGTATTAACTCACTGTCTATTGAATTAAATCACTGTATATTGTATTAACTCACTATCAATTGAATTAAATCACTGTATATTGTATTGACTCACTGTCTATTGTATTAACTCACTGTCTATTGTATTAACTCAGTGTCTAATGTATTAACCCACTGTCTATTGTGTTAACTGACTGTCTATTGAATTAAATCAATGTCATATTAACCCCCTGTCTATTGTAATAACTCACTGTCTATTGTATTAACCCATTGTCTATTGTATTAACCCACTGTCTATTGTGTTAACTCACTCTCTATTGTATTAACCCACTGTCTATTGTATTAACCCACAGTCTATTGTATTAACCCACTATCTACCGTATTAACACACTGTCTATTGTATTAATTCGCTGTCCATTGTATTAACGCACTGTCTATTGAATTAAATCACTGTCTTTTGTATTAACTCACTATCTATTGTATTAACCCACTGTGTATTGTATTAACACACTGTCCATTGAATTAACTCACTGTCTATTGTAATAACTCACTGTCTATTGTAATAACTCACTGTCTATTGTATTAACTCACTGTCTATTGTATTAACTCACTGTCTATTGTAATAACTCACTGTCTATTGTATTAACTCACTGTCTATTGTAATAACTCACTGTCTATTGTATTAACTCACTGTCTATTGTATTAACTCACTGTCTATTGTATTAACCCTCTGTCTATTGTGTTAACGCACTGTCTATTGTATTAAATCACTGTCTATTGAATTAAATCACTGTCTAAAGTATTAACCCACTGTGTATTGTATTAACACACTGTGCATTGAATTAAATCACTGTATATAGTATTAACTCACTGTCTATTGTATTAACTCACTGTCTATTGAATTAAATCACTGTATATTGTATTAAATCACTATCTATTGAATTAAATCACTGTATATTGTATTAACTCACTGTCTATTGTATTGACTCAGTGTCTATTGAATTAAATCACTGTCTATTGAGTTAAATCACTGTATATTGTACTAACTCACTGTCTATTGTATTAACTCACTACCTATTGAATTAAATCACTGTATATTGTATTAACTCACTGTCTATTGTATTAACTCACTGTCTATTGAATTAAATCACTGTCTATTGTATTAACTCACCGTCCATTGAATTAAATCACTGTCTATTGTATTTACTCACTGTCTATTGTATTAACACACTGTCTATTGAATTAAATCACTGTATATAGTATTAACTCACTGTCTATGTATTAACTCACTGGTTATTGAATTAATTCACTGTCTATTGAATTGACTCACTGTCTATTGTATTAAATCACTGTCTATTGAATTAAATCACTGTCTATAGTATTAACTCACTGTCTATTGTATGAACTCACTGGCTATTGAATTAACTCACTGTCTATTGTATTGACTCAGTGTCTATTGAAATAAATCACTGTCTATTGAGTTAAATCACTATATATTGTATTAACTCACTGTCTATTGAATTAAATCACTGTCTATTGTATCAAACTGTCTATTGAATTAAATCACTGCATATAGTATTAACTCACTGTCTATTGTATTAACTCACTGTCTATTGAATTAAATCACTGTATATTGTATTAACTCACTATCTATTGAATTAAATCACTGTATATTGTATTAACTCACTGTATATTGTATTAACTCACTATCTATTGAATTAAATCACTGTATATTGTATTAACTCACTGTCTATTGTATTAACTCACTGTCTATTGTATTGACTCAGTGTCTATTGAAATAAATCACTGTCTATTGAGTTAAATCACTGTATATTGTATTAACTCACTGTCTATTGAATTAAATCACTGTCTATTGTATTAACTCACTGTCTATTGTATTAACACACTGTCTATTGAATTAAATCACTGTATATAGTATTAACTCACTGTCTATTGTATTAACTCACTGTCTATTGAATTAAATCACTGTATATTGTATTAACTCACTATCTATTGAATTAAATCACTGTATATTGTATTGACTCACTGTCTATTGTATTAACCCACTGTCTATTGTGTTAACTGACTGTCTATTGAATTAAATCAATGTCATATTAACCCCCTGTCTATTGTAATAACTCACTGTCTATTGTATTAACCCATTGTCTATTGTATTAACCCACTGTCTATTGTGTTAACTCACTCTCTATTGTATTAACCCACTGTCTATTGTATTAACCCACTGTCTATTGTATTAACCCACTATCTACCGTATTAACACACTGTCTATTGTATTAATTCGCTGTCCATTGTATTAACGCACTGTCTATTGTATTAACCCACTGTCTATTGTATTAACCGACAACTTATTGTGTTAACTCACTGTTTATTGTGTTAACGCATTGTCTATTGTGTGAACTCACTGTCTATTGTATTAAATCACTGTACATTGTATTACCTCACTATCTATTGAATTAAATCACTGTCTATTGTATTAACTCACTGTCTATTGTATTAACACACTGTCTATTGTATTAACTCACTGTCTATTGTATTGACTCAGTGTCTATTGAATTAAATCACTGTCTATTGAGTTAAATCACTGTATATTGTATGAACTCACTGTCTATTGAACTAAATCACTGTCTATTGTATTAACTCACTACCTATTGAATTAAATCACTGTATATTGTATTAACTCACTGTCTATTGAATTAACTCACTGTCTATTGAATTAAATCACTGTCTATTGTATTAACTCACTGTCTATTGAATTAACTCACTGTCTATTGAATTAACTCACTGTCTATTGTAATAACTCACTGTCTATTGTATTAACTCACTGTCTATTTTGTTAACTCACTGTCTATTGAATTAACTCACTGTCTATTGTATTAACTCACTGTCTATTGAATTAAATCACTGTCTATTGTATTAACTCACTATCTATTGTATTAACCCACTGTGTATTGTATTAACACACTGTCCATTGAATTAAATCACTGTATATAGTATTAACTCACTGTCTATTGTATTAACTCACTGGGTATTGAATTAATTCACTGTCTATTGTATTGACTCACTGTCTATTGAATTAAATCACTGTCTATTGAATTAAATCGCTGTCTATTGTATTAACTCACTGTCTATTGTATTAAATCACTGTATATAGTATTAACTCACTGTCTATTGTATTAACTCACTGGCTATTGAATTAACTCACTGTCTATTGTATTGACTCAGAGTCTATTGAAATAAATCACTGTCTATTGAGTTAAATCACTGTATATTGTATTAACTCACTGTCTATTGAATTAAATCACTGTCTATTGTATTAACTCACTGTCTATTGAATTAAATCACTGTCTATTGTATCAAACTGTCTATTGAATTAAATCACTGCATATAGTATTAACTCACTGTCTATTGTATTAACTCACTGTCTATTGAATTAAATCACTGTATATTGTATTAACTCACTATCTATTGAATTAAATCACTGTTTATTGTATTGACTCCGTGTCTATTGAAATAAATCACTGTCTATTGAGTTAAATCACTGTATATTGTATTAACTCACTGTCTATTGAATTAAATCACTGTCTATTGTATTAACTCACTGTCCATTGAATTAAATCACTGTCTATTGTATTAACTCACTGTCTATTGTATTAACACACTGTCTATTGAATTAAATCACTGTATATAGTATTAACTCACTGTCTATTGTATTAACTCACTGTCTATTGAATTAAATCACTGTATATTGTATTAACTCACTATCAATTGAATTAAATCACTGTATATTGTATTGACTCACTGTCTATTGTATTAACTCACTGTCTATTGTATTAACTCAGTGTCTAATGTATTAACCCACTGTCTATTGTGTTAACTGACTGTCTATTGAATTAAATCAATGTCATATTAACCCCCTGTCTATTGTAATAACTCACTGTCTATTGTATTAACCCATTGTCTATTGTATTAACCCACTGTCTATTGTGTTAACTCACTCTCTATTGTATTAACCCACTGTCTATTGTATTAACCCACAGTCTATTGTATTAACCCACTATCTACCGTATTAACACACTGTCTATTGTATTAATTCGCTGTCCATTGTATTAACGCACTGTCTATTGAATTAAATCACTGTCTTTTGTATTAACTCACTATCTATTGTATTAACCCACTGTGTATTGTATTAACACACTGTCCATTGAATTAACTCACTGTCTATTGTAATAACTCACTGTCTATTGTAATAACTCACTGTCTATTGTATTAACTCACTGTCTATTGTATTAACTCACTGTCTATTGTAATAACTCACTGTCTATTGTATTAACTCACTGTCTATTGTAATAACTCACTGTCTATTGTATTAACTCACTGTCTATTGTATTAACTCACTGTCTATTGTATTAACCCTCTGTCTATTGTGTTAACGCACTGTCTATTGTATTAAATCACTGTCTATTGAATTAAATCACTGTCTAAAGTATTAACCCACTGTGTATTGTATTAACACACTGTGCATTGAATTAAATCACTGTATATAGTATTAACTCACTGTCTATTGTATTAACTCACTGTCTATTGAATTAAATCACTGTATATTGTATTAAATCACTATCTATTGAATTAAATCACTGTATATTGTATTAACTCACTGTCTATTGTATTGACTCAGTGTCTATTGAATTAAATCACTGTCTATTGAGTTAAATCACTGTATATTGTACTAACTCACTGTCTATTGTATTAACTCACTACCTATTGAATTAAATCACTGTATATTGTATTAACTCACTGTCTATTGTATTAACTCACTGTCTATTGAATTAAATCACTGTCTATTGTATTAACTCACCGTCCATTGAATTAAATCACTGTCTATTGTATTTACTCACTGTCTATTGTATTAACACACTGTCTATTGAATTAAATCACTGTATATAGTATTAACTCACTGTCTATGTATTAACTCACTGGTTATTGAATTAATTCACTGTCTATTGAATTGACTCACTGTCTATTGTATTAAATCACTGTCTATTGAATTAAATCACTGTCTATAGTATTAACTCACTGTCTATTGTATGAACTCACTGGCTATTGAATTAACTCACTGTCTATTGTATTGACTCAGTGTCTATTGAAATAAATCACTGTCTATTGAGTTAAATCACTATATATTGTATTAACTCACTGTCTATTGAATTAAATCACTGTCTATTGTATCAAACTGTCTATTGAATTAAATCACTGCATATAGTATTAACTCACTGTCTATTGTATTAACTCACTGTCTATTGAATTAAATCACTGTATATTGTATTAACTCACTATCTATTGAATTAAATCACTGTATATTGTATTAACTCACTGTATATTGTATTAACTCACTATCTATTGAATTAAATCACTGTATATTGTATTAACTCACTGTCTATTGTATTAACTCACTGTCTATTGTATTGACTCAGTGTCTATTGAAATAAATCACTGTCTATTGAGTTAAATCACTGTATATTGTATTAACTCACTGTCTATTGAATTAAATCACTGTCTATTGTATTAACTCACTGTCTATTGTATTAACACACTGTCTATTGAATTAAATCACTGTATATAGTATTAACTCACTGTCTATTGTATTAACTCACTGTCTATTGAATTAAATCACTGTATATTGTATTAACTCACTATCTATTGAATTAAATCACTGTATATTGTATTGACTCACTGTCTATTGTATTAACCCACTGTCTATTGTGTTAACTGACTGTCTATTGAATTAAATCAATGTCATATTAACCCCCTGTCTATTGTAATAACTCACTGTCTATTGTATTAACCCATTGTCTATTGTATTAACCCACTGTCTATTGTGTTAACTCACTCTCTATTGTATTAACCCACTGTCTATTGTATTAACCCACTGTCTATTGTATTAACCCACTATCTACCGTATTAACACACTGTCTATTGTATTAATTCGCTGTCCATTGTATTAACGCACTGTCTATTGTATTAACCCACTGTCTATTGTATTAACCGACAACTTATTGTGTTAACTCACTGTTTATTGTGTTAACGCATTGTCTATTGTGTGAACTCACTGTCTATTGTATTAAATCACTGTACATTGTATTACCTCACTATCTATTGAATTAAATCACTGTCTATTGTATTAACTCACTGTCTATTGTATTAACACACTGTCTATTGTATTAACTCACTGTCTATTGTATTGACTCAGTGTCTATTGAATTAAATCACTGTCTATTGAGTTAAATCACTGTATATTGTATGAACTCACTGTCTATTGAACTAAATCACTGTCTATTGTATTAACTCACTACCTATTGAATTAAATCACTGTATATTGTATTAACTCACTGTCTATTGAATTAACTCACTGTCTATTGAATTAAATCACTGTCTATTGTATTAACTCACTGTCTATTGAATTAACTCACTGTCTATTGAATTAACTCACTGTCTATTGTAATAACTCACTGTCTATTGTATTAACTCACTGTCTATTTTGTTAACTCACTGTCTATTGAATTAACTCACTGTCTATTGTATTAACTCACTGTCTATTGAATTAAATCACTGTCTATTGTATTAACTCACTATCTATTGTATTAACCCACTGTGTATTGTATTAACACACTGTCCATTGAATTAAATCACTGTATATAGTATTAACTCACTGTCTATTGTAATAACTCACTGTCTATTGTATTAACTCACTGTCTATTGTATTAACTCACTGTCTATTGTAATAACTCACTGTCTATTGTAATAACTCACTGTCTATTGTATTAACTCACTGTCTATTGTAATAACTCACTGTCTATTGTATTAACTCACTGTCTATTGTATTAACTCACTGTCTATTGTATTAACCCTCTGTCTATTGTATTAACCCTCTGTCTATTGTGTTAAATCACTGTCTATTGAATTAAATCACTGTCTATTGAATTAAATCACTGTCTATTGTATTAACCCACTGTGTATTGTATTAACACACTGTCCATTGAATTAAATCACTGTATATAGTATTAACTCACTGTCTATTATATTAACTCACTGTCTATTGAATAAAATCACTGTATATTGTATTAAATCACTATCTATTGAATTAAATCACTGTATATTGTATTAACTCACTGTCTATTGTATTGACTCAGTGTCTATTGAATTAAATCACTGTCTATTGAGTTAAATCACTGTATATTGTACTAACTCACTGTCTATTGAATTAAATCACTGTCTATTGTATTAACTAACTACCTATTGAATTAAATCACTGTATATTGTATTAACTCACTGTCTATTGTATTAACTCACTGTCTATTGAATTAAATCACTGTCTATTGTATTAACTCACCGTCCATTGAATTAAATCACTGTCTATTGTATTAACTCACTGTCTATTATATTAACACACTGTCTATTGAATTAAATCACTGTATATAGTATTAACTCACTGTCTATTGTATTAACTCACTGGGTATTGAATTAATTCACTGTCTATTGTATTGACTCACTGTCTATTGAATTAAATCACTGTCTATTGAAATAAATCACTGTCTATAGTATTAACTCACTGTCTATTGTATGAACTCACTGGCTATTGAATTAACTCATTGTCTATTGTATTGACTCAGTGTCTATTGAAATAAATCAGTGTCTATTGAGTTAAATCACTGTATATTGTATTAACTCACTGTCTATTGAATTAAATCACTGTCTATTGTATCAAACTGTCTATTGAGTTAAATCACTGCATATAGTATTAACTCACTGTCTATTGTATTAACTCACTGTCTATTGAATTAAATCACTGTATATTGTATTAACTCACTATCTATTGAATTAAATCACTGTATATTGTATTACCTCACTGTATATTGTATTAACTCACTATCTATTGAATTAAATCACTGTATATTGTATTAACTCACTGTCTATTGTATTAACTCACTGTCTATTGTATTGACTCAGTGTCTATTGAAATAAATCACTGTCTATTGAGTTAAATCACTGTATATTGTATTAACTCACTGTCTATTGAATTAAATCACTGTCTATTGTATTAACTCACTGTCCATTGAATTAAATCACTGTCTATTGTATTAACTCACTGTCTATTGTATTAACACACTGTCTATTGAATTAAATCACTGTATATAGTATTAACCCACTGTCTATTGTATTAACTCACTGTCTATTAAATTAAATCACTGTATATTGTATTAACTCACTATCTATTGAATTAAATCACTGTATTTTGTATTAACTCACTGTCTATTGTATTAACTCACTGTCTATTGAATTAAATCACTGTATATTGTATTGACTCACTGTCTATTGTATTAACTCACAGTCTATTGTATTAACTCACTGTCTAATGTATTAACCCACTGCCTATTGTGTTAACTGACTGTCTATTGAATTAAATCAATGTCATATTAACCCCCTGTCTATTGTAATAACTCACTGTCTATTGTATTAACCCATTGTCTATTGTATTAACCCACTGTCTATTGTATTAACCCACCGTCTATTGTATTAACCCACTATCTACCGTATTAACACACTGTCTATTGTATTAATTCGTTGTCCATTGTATTAACGCACTGTCTATTGTATTAACCCACTGTCTATTGTATTAACCGACAACTTATTGTGTTAACTCACTGTTTATTGTGTTAACGCATTGTCTATTGTGTGAACTCACTGTCTATTGTATTAAATCACTGTATATTGTATTACCTCACTATCTATTGAATTAAATCACTGTCTATTGTATTAACTCACTGTCTATTGTATTAACTCACTGTCTATTGTATTAACTCACTGTCTATTGTATTGACTCAGTGTCTATTGAATTAAATCACTGTCTATTGAGTTAAATCACTGTATATTGTATGAACTCACTGTCTATTGAACTAAATCACTGTCTATTGTATTAACTCACTACCTATTGAATTAAATCACTGTATATTGTATTAACTCACTGTCTATTGAATTAACTCACTGTCCATTGAATTAAATCACTGTCTATTGTATTAACTCACTGTCTATTGAATTAACTCACTGTCTATTGAATTAACTCACTGTCTATTGTAATAACTCACTGTCTATTGTATTAACTCACTGTCTATTGAGTTAACTCACTGTCTATTGAATTAACTCACTGTCTATTGTATTAACTCACTGTCTATTGAATTAACTCACTGTCTATTGAATTAACTCACTGTCTATTGTAATAACCCACTATCTATTGTATTAACCCTCTGTCTATTGTGTTAACTCACTGTCTATTGTATTAACCCACTGTGTATTGTATTAACACTGTCTATTGTGTTAACTCACTGTCTATTGTATTAACTCACTGACCATTGTATTAACCCACTGTCTATTGTATTAACCCTCTGTCTATTGTGTTAACTCACTGTCTATTGTATTAACTCACTGTCTATTGTAATAACTCACTGTCTATTGAATTAAATCACTGTCTATTGTATTAACTCACTATCTATTGTATTAACCCACTGTGTATTGTATTAACACACTGTCCATTGAATTAAATCACTGTATATAGTATTAACTCACTGTCTATTGTATTAACTCACTGTCTATTGTATTAACTCACTGTCTATTGTGTTAACCCACTGTCTATTGTATTAACCCTCTGTCTATTGTATTAACCCTCTGTCTATTGTGTTAACTCACTGTCTATTGTATTAAATCACTGTCTATTGAATTAAATCACTGTCTATTGTATTAACTCACTGTCTATTGTAATAACTCACTGTCTATTGTATTAACTCACTGTCTATTGTATTAACTCACTGTCTATTGTAATAACTCACTGTCTATTGTATTAACTCACTGTCTATTGTATTAACTCACTGTCTATTGTATTAACCCACTGTCCATTGTGTTAACTCACTGTCTTTTTTATTAACTCACTGTCTATTTTATTAACTCACTGTCTAATGTATTAACTCACTGTCTATTGTATTAACTCACTGTCTATTCTCTTAACCCACTGTCTATTGTATTAAACCACTGTCTATTGCATTAACTCACTGTCTATTGTATTAACCCACGGTCTATTGTATTGATACACTGTCTATTATATTAACCCACTGTCTATTGTAATTACTCACTGTCTATTCTATTAATCCATTGTCTATTGTCATAACTCACTGTCTATTGTATTAACCCACTGTCTATTGTGTTAACTCACTGTTCATTGTATTAACCCACTGTCTATTGTGTTAACGCACTGTCTATTGTATTAACTCACTGTCTATTGTATTAACCCACTGTCTATTGTGTTAACTCACTGTCTATTGAATTAACTCACTATTATTGTGTTAACTCGCTGTCTATTGTCTTAACTTACTGTCTATTGTAATAACTCACTGTCTATTGCATTAACCCTCTGTCTATTCTATTAACTCACTGTCTATTGTAATAACTCACTTTCTATTGCATTAAACCACTGTCTATTGTATTAACACATTGTCTATTATATTAACGCACTTCTATTCTATCAACCCACTGTCTATTGTGTTAACTCACTGTCTATTGTATTAACTCACTGTCTATTGTAATAACCCACTGTCTGTTATATTAACCCACTGTCTATTGTGTTAACTCACAGTCTATTTTATTAAGTCACTGTCTATTTTATTAACTCACTGTCTAATGTATTAACCCGCTGGCTATTGTATTAACTCACTGTCTATTGTCTTAACCTGCTGTCTATTGTATTAACCCACTGTCTATTGCATTAACTCACTGCCTATTGTATTAACCCACGGTCTATTGTATTAATACACTGTCTATTATATTAACCCACTGTCTATTTTATTAACTTACTGTCTAATGTACTAAACCGCTGTCTATTGTATTAACCCACTGTCTATTGTATTAACTCACTGTCTATTGTGTTAACCCACTGTCTATTGTATTAACCCCCTCTCTATTGTATTAACTCACTGTCTATTGCAATAACTCACTGTCTATTTTATTAACTCACTCTATTGTGTTAACTCACTGTCTATTGTATTAATTCACTATCTATTGTATTAACTCACTGTCTATTGTGTTAACTCACTGTCTATTGTGTTAACTCACTGTCTATTGCGTTCACCCACTGTCTATTGTATTGATTCACTGTCTATTGTATTAATTCACTGTCTATTATAATAACTCAGTGTCTATTGTATTAACCCACTGTCTATTGTGTTAACTCACTGTTCATTGTATTAACTCACTGTCTAATGTATTAACTCACTCTCTATTGTGTTAACACACTATTGTATTAACTCACTGTCTATTGTATTAACCCACTGTCTATTGTGTTAACTCACTGTCTATTGTATTAACTCACTGTTATTGTGTTAACTCGCTGTCTATTGTATTAACTTACTGTCTATTGTAATAACTCACTGTCTATTGCATTAACCCACTGTCTATTGTATTAACTCACTGTCTATTGCAATAAGTCACTGTCTATTGTATTAACTCACTCTATTGTGTTAACTCACTGTCTATTGTATTAATTCACTATCTATTGTATTAACTCACTGTCTATTGTGTTAACTCACTGTCTATTGTGTTAACTCACTGTCTATTGTGTTCACCCACTGTCTATTGTATTGATTCACTGTCTATTGTATTAATTCACTGTCTATTGTAATAACTCACTGTCTATTGTATTAACTCACTGTCTATTGTATTAACTCACTGTCTATTGTAATAACTCACTGTCTATTGTATTAACTCACTGTCTATTGTATTAACTCACTGTCTATTGTATTAACCCACTGTCTATTGTGTTAACTCACTGTTCATTGTATTAACTCACTGTCTAATGTATTAACTCACTGTCTATTGTGTTAACGCACTATTGTATTAACTCACTGTCTATTGTATTAACCCACTGTCTATTGTGTTAACTCACTGTCTATTGTATTAACTCACTGTTATTGTGTTAACTCGCTGTCTATTGTATTAACTTACTGTCTATTGTAATAACTCACTGTCTATTGCATTAACCCACTGTCTATTGTATTAACTCACTTTCTATTGTAATAACTCACTGTCTATTGCATCAAACCACTGTCTATTGTATTAACACATTGTCTATTATATTAACACACTTCTATTGTATCAACCCACTGTCTATTGTGTTAACTCACTGTCTATTGTATTAACTCATTGTCTATTGTATTAACTCACTGTCTATTGTATTAACCCACTGTCTATTGTAATAACCCACTGTCTATTGTAATAACCCACTGTCTATTGTATTAACCCACTGTCTATTGTGTTAACTCACAGTCTATTTTATTAAGTCACTGTCTATTTTATTAACTCACTGTCTAATGTATTAACCCGCTGTCTATTGTATTAACTCACTGTCTATTGTCTTAACCTACTGTCTATTGTATTAACCCACTGTCTATTGCATTAACTCACTGTCTATTGTATTAACCCGCGGTCTATTGTATTGATACACTGTCTATTATATTAACCCACTGTCTATTTTATTAACTTACTGTCTAATGTATTAAACCGCTGTCTATTGTATTAACCCACTGTCTATTGTATTAACCCACTGTCTATTGTATTAACCCACTATCTATTGTACTAACTCACTGTCTATTGTGTTAACCTACTGTCTATTGTATTAACCCACTGTCTATTGTATTAACTCACTGTCTATTGCAATAACTCACTGTCTATTGTATTAACTCACTCTATTGTGTTAACTCACTGTCAATTGTATTAGTTCAATGTCTATTATATTAACTCACTGTCTATTGTGTTAACCCACTGTCTATTGTATTAACCCACTGTCTATTGTATTAACTCACTGTCTATTGCAATAACTCACTGTCTATTGTATTAACTCACTCTATTGTGTTAACTCACTGTCAATTGTATTAGTTCAATGTCTATTATATTAACTCACTGTCTATTGTGTTAACTCACTGTCTATTTTATTAACCCATTGTCTATTGTGTTAACTCACTGTCTATTGTATTAATTCACTGTCTATTGTAATAACTCACTGTCTATTGTATTAACCCACTGTCTATTGTGTTAACTCACTGTTCATTCTATTAACTCACTGTCTAATGTATTAAGTCACTCTCTATTGTGTTAACGCACTGTCTATTGTATTAACTCACTGTCTATTGTATTAATTCAGTGTCAATTGTAATAACTCACTGTCTATTGTATTAACACACTGTCTATTATATTAACGCACTGTCTATTGTATCAACCCACTGTCTATTGTGTTAACTCACTGTCTATTATTTTAACACACTGTCTATTGTAATAACCCACTCTCTATTGTATTAACCCACTGTCTATTGTATTAACCCACTGTCTATTGTGTTAACTCACTGTCTATTGTATTAACTCACTGTCTATTGGATGAACCCACTGTCTATTGTGTTAACTCAGTGTCTAATGTATTAACTCACTGTCTATTGTATTAACCCACTGTCTATTGTATTAACCCACTGTCTATTGTATTAACTCACTGTCTATTGTATTAACCCACTGTCTATTGTGTTTACTCAGTGTCTATTGTAATAACCCACTGTCTATTGTATTAACTCACTGTCTATTGTATTAACCCACTGTCTATTGTGTTAACTCAGTGTCTAATGTATTAACTCACTGTCTATTGTAATAACGCACTGCCTATTGTGTTAACTTACTCTCTATTGTAATAACCCACTATCTATTGTATTAATTCGCTCTCCATTGTTTTAACCCACTGTCTATTGTATTAACCCACTGTCTATTGTATTAACCCACTGTCTATTGTATTAATTCGCTGTCCATTGTTTTAACCCACTGTCTATTGTATTAACCCACTGTCTATTGTATTAACCCACTGTCTATTGTATTAATTCGCTGTCCATTGTTTTAACACACTGTCTATTGTATTAACCCACTGTCTATTGTAATAACACACTGTCTATTGTATTAACCCACTGTCTATTGTATTAACTCACTGTCTATTGTGTTAACTCACTGTCTATTGTGTTAACTCACTGTCTATTGTGTTAACTCACTGTCTATTGTATTAACCAACAATTTATTGTGTTAACTCACTGTTTATTGTGTTAACGCATTGTCTATTGTGTTAACTCACTTTCTATTGTACTAACGCACTTTCTATTATAATAAATCGCTGTCTATTGTATAAACCCACTATCTATTTTGTTAACTCACTCTCTATTGTGTTAACTCACTGTCTGTTGTATTAACTGACTGTCTTCTGTAATCACTCACTGTCTATTGTATTAACCCACTATCTATTGTGTTAACTCACTGCCTAATGTTTTAATGCACTGTGTATTGTATTTACCCACTTCTATTGTATTAACCCACTGTCTATTGTGTTAACCCTCTTTCCATTGTGTTAACACACTGTCTATTGTATTAACTCACTGTCTATTGTAAGAACTCACTGTCTATTGTATGAACCCACTGTCCATTGAATTAACTCACTGTCTATTGTGTTAACCCACTGTCTGTTGTATTAACTCACTGTTATTGTGTTAACTCGCTGTCTATTGTATTAACTCCCTGTCTATTGTAATAACGCACTGTCTATTGCATCAACCCACTGTCTATTGTGTTAACTCACTGTCTATTGTATTAACACACTGTCTATTGTAATAACCCACTGTCTATTGTATTAACGCAATGTCTATTGTAATAACCCACTGTCTATTGTATTAACCCACTGTCTATTGTGTTAACTCACTGTCTATTGTGTTAACTCACTGTCTATTGTATTAACTCACTGTCTATTGTATTAACCCACTGTCTATTGTATTAACTCACTGTTATTGTGTTAACTCGCTGTCTATTGTATTAACTCACTGTCTATTGTAATAACCCACTGTCTATTGTAATAACCCACTGTCTATTGTGTTAACTCACTGTCTATTGTATTAACTCACTGTTATTGTGTTAACTCGCTGTCTATTGTATTAACTCACTGTTTATTGTAATAACTCACTGTCTATTGCATTAACCCACTGTCTATTGTATTAACACACTGTCTATTATATTAACGTACTGTCTATTGTATCAACCACTGTCTATTGTATCAACCCACTGTCTATTGTGTTTACTCACTGTCTATTGTATTAACACACTGTATATTGTAATAACCCACTGTCTATTGTCTTAACCCACTGTCTATTGTGTTAACTCACTGTCTATTGTATTAACTCACTGTCTATTGTATTATCCCACTGTCTATTGTGTTAACTCACTGTCTAATGTATTAACTCACTGTCTATTGTAATAACCCGCTGTCTTTTGTATTAACCCACTATCTATTGTGTTAACTCACTGTCTAATGTATTAACTCACTGTCTATTGTAATAACCCACTGTCTTTTGTATTAACCCACTGTCTATTGTGTTAACTCACTGTCTATTTTATTAACTCACTGTCTAATGTATTAACCCTCTGTCTATTGTATTAATGCACTGTCTATTCTATTAACCCACTGTCTATTGTATTAACTCACGGTCTATTGTATTAACACACTGTCTATTGTGTTAACTCACTGTCTATTGTATTAACTCACTGTCTATTGTATTAACCCACTGTCTATTGTGTTAACTCGCTGTCTATTGTATTAACTCACTGTCTATTGTAATAACTCACTGTCTATTGCATTAACCCACTTTCTATTGTATTAACACACTGTCTATTATATTAACGCACTGTCTATTGTATTAACCCACTGTCTATTGTGTTAACTCACTGTTCATTGTATTAACGCACTGTCTATTGTATTTACCCACTGTCTATTGTATTAACCCACTTTCCATTGTGTTAACTCACTGTCTATTGTGTTTACTTTCTGTCTATTGTGTTAACTCACTGTCTAATGTATTAACTCACTGTCTAATGTATTAACTCACTGTTATTGTGTTAACTCGCTGTCTATTGTATTAACTCACTGTCTATTGTGTTAACTCACTGTCTATTGTATTAACTCACTGTCTATTGTATTAACCCACTGTCTATTGTATTAACTCACTGTTATTGTGTTAACTCGCTGTCTATTGTATTAATTCACTGTCTATTGTAATAACCCACTGTCTATTGTAATAACCCACTGTCTATTGTGTTAACTCACTGTCTATTGTATTAACTCACTGTTATTGTGTTAACTCGCTGTCTATTGTATTAACTCACTGTCTATTGTAATAACTCACTGTCTATTGCATTAACCCACTGTCTATTGTATTAACACACTGTCTATTATATTAACGTACTGTCTATTGTATCAACCACTGTCTATTGTATCAACCCACTGTCTATTGTGTTTACTCACTGTCTATTGTATTAACACACTGTATATTGTAATAACCCACTGTCTTTTGTATTAACCCACTATCTATTGTGTTAACTCACTGTCTAATGTATTAACTCACTGTCTATTGTAATAACCCACTGTCTTTTGCATTAACCCACTGTCTATTGTGTTAACTCACTGTCTATTTTATTAACTCACTGTCTAATGTATTAACCCGCTGTCTATTGTATTAACGCACTGTCTATTGTATTAACCCACTGTCTATTGTATTAACTCACGGTCTATTGTATTAACTCACTGTCCATTGTATTAACCCACTGTCTATTGTGTTAACTCGCTGTCTATTGTATTAACTCACTGTCTATTGTAATAACTCACTGTCTATTGCATTAACCCACTTTCTATTCTATTAACACACTGTCTATTATATTAATGCACTGTCTATTGTATTAACCCACTGTCTATTGTGTTAACTCACTGTTCATTGTATTAACGCACTGTCTATTGTATTTACCCACTGTCTATTGTATTAACCCACTTTCCATTGTGTTAACTCACTGTCTATTGTGTTTACTTTCTGTCTATTGTGTTAACTCACTGTCTAATGTATTAACTCACTGTCTAATGTATTAACTCACTGTTATTGTGTTAACTCGCTGTCTATTGTATTAACTCACTGTCTATTGTAATAACTCACTGTCTATTGCCTTAGCCACTGTCTATTGTATTAACACACTGTCTATCATAATAACGCACTGTCTATTGTATCAAGCCACTGTCTATTATGTTAACTCACTGCCTATTGTAATAACTCACTGTCTATTGTATTAACCCACTGTCTATTGTGTTAACTCACTGTTCATTGTATTAACTCTCTGTCTAATGTATTAACCCACTGTCCATTGTGTTCACCCACTGTCTATTGTATTAAGTCACTGTCTATTGTATTAACACACTGTATATTGTAATAACCCACTGTCTTTTGTATTAACCCACTATCTATTGTGTCAACTCACTGTCTAATGTATTAACTCACTGTCTATTGTAATAACCCACTGTCTTTTGTATTAACCCACTGTCTATTGTGTTAACTCACTGTCTATTGTAATAACTCACTGTCTATTGCATTAACCCACTTTCTATTCTATTAACACACTGTCTATTATATTAACGCACTGTCTATTGTATTAACCCACTGTCTATTGTGTTAACTCACTGTTCATTGTATTAACGCACTGTCTATTGTATTTACCCACTGTCTATTGTATTAACCCACTTTCCATTGTGTTAACTCACTGTCTATTGTGTTTACTTTCTGTCTATTGTGTTAACTCACTGTCTAATGTATTAACTCACTGTCTAATGTATTAACTCACTGTTATTGTGTTAACTCGCTGTCTATTGTATTAACTCACTGTCTATTGTGTTAACTCACTGTCTATTGTATTAACTCACTGTCTATTGTATTAACCCACTGTCTATTGTATTAACTCACTGTTATTGTGTTAACTCGCTGTCTATTGTATTAATTCACTGTCTATTGTAATAACCCACTGTCTATTGTAATAACCCACTGTCTATTGTGTTAACTCACTGTCTATTGTATTAACTCACTGTTATTGTGTTAACTCGCTGTCTATTGTATTAACTCACTGTCTATTGTAATAACTCACTGTCTATTGCATTAACCCACTGTCTATTGTATTAACACACTGTCTATTATATTAACGTACTGTCTATTGTATCAACCACTGTCTATTGTATCAACCCACTGTCTATTGTGTTTACTCACTGTCTATTGTATTAACACACTGTATATTGTAATAACCCACTGTCTATTGTCTTAACCCACTGTCTATTGTGTTAACTCACTGTCTATTGTATTAACTCACTGTCTATTGTATTATCCCACTGTCTATTGTGTTAACTCACTGTCTAATGTATTAACTCACTGTCTATTGTAATAACCCACTGTCTTTTGTATTAACCCACTATCTATTGTGTTAACTCACTGTCTAATGTATTAACTCACTGTCTATTGTAATAACCCACTGTCTTTTGTATTAACCCACTGTCTATTGTGTTAACTCACTGTCTATTTTATTAAATCACTGTCTAATGTATTAACCCGCTGTCTATTGTATTAATGCACTGTCTATTCTATTAACCCACTGTCTATTGTATTAACGCACTGTCTATTGTATTAACCCACTGTCTATTGTGTTAACTCACTGTTCATTGTATTAACGCACTGTCTATTGTATTTACCCACTGTCTATTGTATTAACCCACTTTCCATTGTGTTAACTCACTGTCTATTGTGTTTACTTTCTGTCTATTGTGTTAACTCACTGTCTAATGTATTAACTCACTGTCTAATGTATTAACTCACTGTTATTGTGTTAACTCGCTGTCTATTGTATTAACTCACTGTCTATTGTGTTAACTCACTGTCTATTGTATTAACTCACTGTCTATTGTATTAACCCACTGTCTATTGTATTAACTCACTGTTATTGTGTTAACTCGCTGTCTATTGTATTAATTCACTGTCTATTGTAATAACCCACTGTCTATTGTAATAACCCACTGTCTATTGTGTTAACTCACTGTCTATTGTATTAACTCACTGTTATTGTGTTAACTCGCTGTCTATTGTATTAACTCACTGTCTATTGTAATAACTCACTGTCTATTGCATTAACCCACTGTCTATTGTATTAACACACTGTCTATTATATTAACGTACTGTCTATTGTATCAACCACTGTCTATTGTATCAACCCACTGTCTATTGTGTTTACTCACTGTCTATTGTATTAACACACTGTATATTGTAATAACCCACTGTCTTTTGTATTAACCCACTATCTATTGTGTTAACTCACTGTCTAATGTATTAACTCACTGTCTATTGTAATAACCCACTGTCTTTTGCATTAACCCACTGTCTATTGTGTTAACTCACTGTCTATTTTATTAACTCACTGTCTAATGTATTAACCCGCTGTCTATTGTATTAACGCACTGTCTATTGTATTAACCCACTGTCTATTGTATTAACTCACGGTCTATTGTATTAACTCACTGTCCATTGTATTAACCCACTGTCTATTGTGTTAACTCGCTGTCTATTGTATTAACTCACTGTCTATTGTAATAACTCACTGTCTATTGCATTAACCCACTTTCTATTCTATTAACACACTGTCTATTATATTAATGCACTGTCTATTGTATTAACCCACTGTCTATTGTGTTAACTCACTGTTCATTGTATTAACATACTGTCTATTGTATTTACCCACTGTCTATTGTATTAACCCCCTTTCCATTGTGTTAACTCACTGTCTATTGTGTTTACTTTCTGTCTATTGTGTTAACTCACTGTCTAATGTATTAACTCACTGTCTAATGTATTAACTCACTGTTATTGTGTTAACTCGCTGTCTATTGTATTAACTCACTGTCTATTGTAATAACTCACTGTCTATTGCCTTAGCCACTGTCTATTGTATTAACACACAGTCTATCATAATAACGCACTGTCTATTGTATCAACCCACTGTCTATTATGTTAACTCACTGCCTATTGTAATAACTCACTGTCTATTGTATTAACCCACTGTCTATTGTGTTAACTCACTGTTCATTGTATTAACTCTCTGTCTAATGTATTAACCCACTGTCCATTGTGTTCACCCACTGTCTATTGTATTAAGTCACTGTCTATTGTATTAACACACTGTATATTGTAATAACCCACTGTCTTTTGTATTAACCCACTATCTATTGTGTTAACTCACTGTCTAATGTATTAACTCACTGTCTATTGTAATAACCCACTGTCTTTTGTATTAACCCACTGTCTATTGTGTTAACTCACTGTCTAATGTATTAACTCACTGTCTATTGTAATAACCCACTGTCTTTTGTATTAACCCACTATCTATTGTGTTAACTCACTGTCTAATGTATTAACTCACTGTCTATTGTAATAACTCACTGTCTATTGCATTAACCCACTTTCTATTCTATTAACACACTGTCTATTATATTAACGCACTGTCTATTGTATTAACCCACTGTCTATTGTGTTAACTCACTGTTCATTGTATTAACGCACTGTCTATTGTATTTACCCACTGTCTATTGTATTAACCCACTTTCCATTGTGTTAACTCACTGTCTATTGTGTTTACTTTCTGTCTATTGTGTTAACTCACTGTCTAATGTATTAACTCACTGTCTAATGTATTAACTCACTGTTATTGTGTTAACTCGCTGTCTATTGTATTAACTCACTGTCTATTGTGTTAACTCACTGTCTATTGTATTAACTCACTGTCTATTGTATTAACCCACTGTCTATTGTATTAACTCACTGTTATTGTGTTAAATCGCTGTCTATTGTATTAATTCACTGTCTATTGTAATAACCCACTGTCTATTGTAATAACCCACTGTCTATTGTGTTAACTCACTGTCTATTGTATTAACTCACTGTTATTGTGTTAACTCGCTGTCTATTGTATTAACTCACTGTCTATTGTAATAACTCACTGTCTATTGCATTAACCCACTGTCTATTGTATTAACACACTGTCTATTATATTAACGTACTGTCTATTGTATCAACCACTGTCTATTGTATCAACCCACTGTCTATTGTGTTTACTCACTGTCTATTGTATTAACACACTGTATATTGTAATAACCCACTGTCTTTTGTATTAACCCACTATCTATTGTGTTAACTCACTGTCTAATGTATTAACTCACTGTCTATTGTAATAACCCACTGTCTTTTGTATTAACCCACTGTCTATTGTGTTAACTCACTGTCTTTTTTATTAACTCACTGCCTAATGTATTAACCCGCTGTCTATTGTATTAACGCACTGTCTATTGTATTAACCCACTGTCTATTGTATTAACTCACGGTCTATTGTATTAACCCACTGTCTATTGTGTTAACTCACTGTCTTTTTTATTAACTCACTGTCTAATGTATTAACCCACTGTCTATTGTATTAACGCACTGTCTATTGTATTAACCCACTGTCTATTGTATTAACTCACGGTCTATTGTATTAACCCACTGTCTATTGTGTTAACTCGCTGTCTATTGTATTAACTCACTGTCTATTGTAATAACTCACTGTCTATTGCATTAACCCACTTTCTGTTCTATTAACACACTGTCTATTATATTAATGCACTGTCTATTGTATTAACCCACTGTCTATTGTGTTAACTCACTGTTCATTGTATTAACGCACTGTCTATTGTATTTACCCACTGTCTATTGTATTAACCCACTTTCCATTGTGTTAACTCACTGTCTATTGTGTTTACTTTCTGTCTATTGTGTTAACTCACTGTCTAATGTATTAACTCACTGTCTAATGTATTAACTCACTGTTATTGTGTTAACTCGCTGTCTATTGTATTAACTCACTGTCTATTGTAATAACTCACTGTCTATTGCCTTAGCCACTGTCTATTGTATTAACACACTGTCTATCATAATAACGCACTGTCTATTGTATCAACCCACTGTCTATTATGTTAACTCACTGCCTATTGTAATAACTCACTGTCTGTTGTATTAACCCACTGTCTATTGTGTTAACTCACTGTTCATTGTATTAACTCTCTGTCTAATGTATTAACCCACTGTCCATTGTGTTCACCCACTGTCTATTGTATTAAGTCACTGTCTATTGTATTAACTCACTGTCTATTGTAATAACCCACTGTCTATTGTAATAACCCACTGACTATTGTATTAAACCACTGTCTATTGTGTTAACTCACTGTCTATTTTATTAATTCACTGTCTATTGTATTAACTCACTGTCTATTGTACTAACCCACTGTCTATTGTGTTAACTCACTGTCTATTATATTAACGCACTGTCTATTGTATTAACCCACTATCTATTGTACTAACTCACTGTCCATTGTGTTAACCCACTGTCTATTGTATTAACTCACTGTTATTGTGTTAACTCGCTGTCTATTGTATTAACTCCCTGTCTATTGTAATAACGCACTGTCTATTGCATCAACCCACTGTCTATTGTGTTAACTCACTGTCTATTGTGTTAACTCGCTGTCTATTGTATTAATTCACTGTCTATTGTAATAACCCACTGTCTATTGTAATAACCCACTGTCTATTGTGTTAACTCACTGTCTATTGTATTAACTCACTGTTATTGTGTTAACTCGCTGTCTATTGTATTAACTCACTGTCTATTGTAATAACTCACTGTCTATTGCATTAACCCACTGTCTATTGTATTAACACACTGTCTATTATATTAACGTACTGTCTATTGTATCAACCACTGTCTATTGTACCAAACCACTGTCTATTGTGTTTACTCACTGTCTATTGTATTAACACACTGTATATTGTAATAACCCACTGTCTTTTGTATTAACCCACTATCTATTGTGTTAACTCACTGTCTAATGTATTAACTCACTGTCTATTGTAATAACCCACTGTCTTTTGTATTAACCCACTGTCTATTGTGTTAACTCACTGTCTATTGTATTAACGCACTGTCTATTGTATTAACCCACTGTCTATTGTATTAACTCACGGTCTATTGTAATAACTCACTGTCTATTGTATTAACACACTGTCTATTGTGTTAACTCGCTGTCTATTGTATTAACTCACTGTCTATTGTAATAACTCACTGTCTATTGCATTAACCCACTTTCTATTCTATTAACACACTGTCTATTATATTAACGCACTGTCTATTGTATTAACCCACTGTCTATTGTGTTAACTCACTGTTCATTGTATTAACGCACTGTCTATTGTATTTACCCACTGTCTATTGTATTAACCCACTTTCCATTGTGTTAACTCACTGTCTATTGTGTTTACTTTCTGTCTATTGTGTTAACTCACTGTCTAATGTATTAACTCACTGTCTAATGTATTAACTCACTGTTATTGTGTTAACTCGCTGTCTATTGTATTAACTCACTGTCTATTGTAATAACTCACTGTCTATTGCCTTAGCCACTGTCTATTGTATCAACCCACTGTCTATTATGTTAACTCACTGCCTATTGTAATAACTCACTGTCTATTGTATTAACCCACTGTCTATTGTGTTAACTCACTGTTCATTGTATTAACTCTCTGTCTAATGTATTAACCCACTGTCCATTGAGTTCACCCACTGTCTATTGTATTAAGTCACTGTCTATTGTATTAACTCACTGTCTATTGTAATAACCCACTGTCTATTGTAATAACCCACTGACTATTGTATTAAACCACTGTCTATTGTGTTAACTCACTGTCTATTTTATTAATTCACTGTCTATTGTATTAACTCACTGTCTATTGTACTAACCCACTGTCTATTGTGTTAACTCACTGTCTATTATATTAACGCACTGTCTATTGTATTAACCCACTATCTATTGTACTAACTCACTGTCTATTGTGTTAACCCACTGTCTATTGTATTAACCCACTCTATATTGTATTAACACACTGTCTATTGCAATAACTCACTGTCTATTGTATTAACCCACTGTCTATTGTGTTAACTCGCTGTCTATTGTATTAACTCACTGTCTATTGTAATAACTCACTGTCTATTGCATTAACCCACTTTCTATTGTATTAACACACTGTCTATTATATCAACGCACTGTCTATTGTATGAATCCACTGTCTATTGTGTTAACTCACTGTTCATTGTATTAACGCACTGTCTATTGTATTTACCCACTGTCTATTGTATTAACCCACTTTCCATTGTGTTAACTCACTGTCTATTGTGTTCACCCACTGTTTATTGTATTAATTCACTGTCTATTGTATTAATTCACTGTCCATTGTAATAACTCAGTCTATTGTAATAACTCACTGTCTATTTTATTAACCCATTGTCTATTGTGTTAACTCACTGTCTATTGTATTAATTCACTGTCTATTGTAATAACTCACTGTCTATTGTATTAACCCACTGTCTATTGTGTTAACTCACTGTTCATTCTATTAACTCACTGTCTAATGTATTAACTCACTCTCTATTGTGTTAACGCACTGTCTATTGTATTAACTCACTGTCTATTGTATTAATTCAGTGTCTATTGTAATAACTCACTGTCTATTGTATTAACACACTGTCTATTATATTAACGCACTGTCTATTGTATGAACCCACTGTCTATTGTGTTAACTCACTGTTCATTGTATTAACGCACTGTCTATTGTATTTACCCACTGTCTATTGTATTAACCCACTTTCCATTGTGTTAACTCACTGTCTATTGTGTTCACCCACTGTTTATTGTATTAATTCACTGTCTATTGTATTAATTCACTGTCCATTGTAATAACTCAGTCTATTGTAATAACTCACTGTCTATTTTATTAACGCATTGTCTATTGTGTTAACTCACTGTCCATTGTATTAACCCACTGTCTATTGTGTTAACTCACTGTTCATTCTATTAACTCACTGTCTAATGTATTAACTCACTCTCTATTGTGTTAACGCACTGTCTATTGTATTAACTCACTGTCTATTGTATTAATTCAGTGTCTATTGTAATAACTCACTGTCTATTGTATTAACACACTGTCTATTATATTAACGCACTGTCTATTGTATCAACCCACTGTCTATTGTGTTAACTCACTGTCTATTATTTTAACACACTGTCTATTGTAATAACCCAATGTCTATTGTATTAACTCACTGTCTAATGTATTAACTCACTCTCTATTGTGTTAACGCACTGTCTATTGTATTAACTCACTGTCTATTGTATTAATTCAGTGTCTATTGTAATAACTCACTGTCTATTGTATTAACACACTGTCTATTATATTAACGCACTGTCTATTGTATCAACCCACTGTCTATTGTGTTAACTCACTGTCTATTATTTTAACGCACTGTCTATTGTAATAACCCAATGTCTATTGTATTAACCCACTGTCTATTGTATTAACCCACTGTCTATTGTGTTAACTCACTGTCTATTGTATTAACTCACTGTCTATTGTATTAACCCACTGTCTATTGTGTTAACTCAGTGTCTAAAGTATTAACTCACTGTCTATTGTAATAACCCACTGTCTATTGTATTAACTCACTGTCTATTGTATTAACCCACTGTCTATTGTGTTAACTCAGTGTCTATTGTAATAACCCACTGTCTATTGTATTAACTCACTGTCTATTGTATTAACCCACTGTCTATTGTGTTAACTCAGTGTCTAATGTATTAACTCACTGTCTATTGTATTAACCCACTGTCTATTGTATTAATTCGCTGTCCATTGTTTTAACCCACTGTCTATTGTAGTAACCCACTTTCTATTGTATTAATTCGCTGTCCATTGTTTTAACACACTGTCTATTGTATTAACCCACTGTCTATTGTAATAACACACTGTCTATTGTATTAACCCACTGTCTATTGTATTAACTCACTGTCTATTGTGTTAACTCACTGTCTATTGTATTAACCAACAATTTATTGTGTTAACTCACTGTTTATTGTGTTAACGCATTGTCTATTGTGTTAACTCACTTTCTATTGTACTAACGCACTTTCTATTATAATAAATCGCTGTCTATTGTATAAACCCACTATCTATTTTGTTAACTCACTCTCTATTGTGTTAACTCACTGTCTGTTGTATTAACTGACTGTCTTCTGTAATCACTCACTGTCTATTGTATTAACCCACTATCTATTGTGTTAACTCACTGCCTAATGTTTTAACGCACTGTCTATTGTATTTACCCACTGTCTATTGTATTAACCCACTGTCTATTGTGTTAACCCTCTTTCCATTGTGTTAACTCACTGTCTATTGTATTAACTCACTGTCTTTTGTAAGAACTCAATGTCTATTGTATTAACCCACTGTCCATTGTATTAACTCACTGTCTATTGTGTTAACCCACTGTCTATTGTATTAACTCACTGTTATTGTGTTAACTCGCTGTCTATTGTATTAACTCCCTGTCTATTGTAATAACGCACTGTCTATTGCATCAACCCACTGTCTATTGTGTTAACTCACTGTCTATTGTATTAACACACTGTCTATTGTAATAACCCACTGTCTATTGTATTAACGCAATGTCTATTGTAATAACCCACTGTCTATTGTATTAACCCACTGTCTATTGTGTTAACTCACTGTCTATTGTATGAACTCACTGTCTATTGTATTAACCCACTGTCTATTGTATTAACCCACTGTTATTGTGTTAACTCGCTGTCTATTGTATTAACTCACTGTCTATTGTAATAACCCACTGTCTATTGTAATAACCCACTGTCTATTGTAATAACCCACTGTCTATTGTGTTAACTCACTGTCTATTGTATTAACTCACTGTTATTGTGTTAACTCGCTGTCTATTGTATTAACTCACTGTCTATTGTAATAACTCACTGTCTATTGCATTAACCCACTGTCTATTGAATTAACACACTGTCTATTATATTAACGTACTGTCTATTGTATCAACCACTGTCTATTGTATCAACCCACTGTCTATTGTGTTTACTCACTGTCTATTGTATTAACACACTGTATATTGTAATAACCCACTGTCTATTGTATTAACCCACTGTCTATTGTACTAACTCACTGTCTATTGTATTAACCCACTGTCTATTGTGTTAACTCACTGTCTATTGTATTAACTCACTGTCTATTGTATTAACCCACTGTCTATTGTGTTAACTCGCTGTCTATTGTATTAACTCATTGTCTATTGTAATAACTCACTGTCTATTGCATTAACCCACTTTCTATTGTATTAACACACTGTCTATTATGTTAACGCACTGTCTATTGTATTAACCCACTGTCTATTGTGTTTACTCACTGTTCATTGTATTAACGCACTGTCTATTGTATTTACCCACTGTCTATTGTATTAACCCACTTTCCATTGTGTTAACTCACTGTCTATTGTGTTTACTTTCTGTCGATTGTGTTAAATCACTGTCTAATATATTAACTCACTGTCTAATGTATTAACTCATTGTTATTGTGTTAACTCGCTGTCTATTGTATTAACTCACTGTCTATTGTAATAACTCACTGTCTATTGCCTTAGCCACTGTCTATTGTATTAACACACTGTCTATCATAATAACGCACTGTCTATTGTATCAACCCACTGTCGATTATGTTAACTCACTGTCTATTGTAATAACTCACTGTCTATTGTATTAACCCACTGTCTATTGTGTTAACTCACTGTTCATTGTATTAACTCTCTGTCTAATGTATTAACCCACTGTCTATTGTGTTCACCCACTGTCTATTGTATTAAGTCACTGTCTATGTATTAACTCACTGTCTATTGTAATAACCCACTGTCTATTGTAATAACCCACTGACTATTGTATTAAACCACTGTCTATTGTGTTAACTCACTGTCTATTTTATTAATTCACTGTCTATTGTATTAACTCACTGTCTATTGTACTAACCCACTGTCTATTGTGTTAACTCACTGTCTATTATATTAACGCACTGTCTATTGTATTAACCCACTATCTATTGTATTAACTCACTGTCTATTGTGTTAACCCACTGTCTATTGTATTAACCCACAGTCTATTGTATTAACACACTGTCTATTGCAATAACTCACTGTCTATTGTATTAACCCACTGTCTATTGTATTAACTCACTGTCTATTGTAATAACTCACTGTCTATTGCATTAACCCACTTTCTATTGTATTAACACACTGTCTATTATTTTAACGCACTGTCTATTGTATGAACCCACTGTCTATTGTGTTAACTCACTGTTCATTGTATTAACGCACTGTCTATTGTATTTACCCACTGTCTATTGTATTAACCCACTTTCCATTGTGTTAACTCACTGTCTATTGTGTTCACCCACTGTTTATTGTATTAATTCACTGTCTATTGTATTAATTCACTGTCTATTGTATTAATTCACTGTCTATTGTAATAACTCAGTCTATTGTAATAACTCACTGTCTATTTTATTAACCCATTGTCTTTTGTGTTAACTCACTGTCTATTGTATTAATTCACTGTCTATTGTAATTACTCACTGTCTATTGTATTAACCCACTGTCTATTGTGTTCACCCACTGTCTATTGTATTAAGTCACTGTCTATTGTATTAACTCACTGTCTATTGTATTAACTCACTGTCTATTGTAATAACCCACTGTCTATTGTAATAACCCACTGACTATTGTAATAACCCACTGACTATTGTATTAAACCACTGTCTATTGTGTTAACTCACTGTCTATTTTATTAATTCAGTGTCTATTGTATTAACTCACTGTCTATTGTACTAACCCACTGTCTATTGTGTTAACTCACTGTCTATTATATTAACGCACTGTCTATTGTATTAACCCACTATCTATTGTACTAACTCACTGTCTATTGTGTTAACCCACTGTCTATTGTATTAACCCACTGTCTATTGTATTAACACATTGTCTATTGCAATAACTCACTGTCTATTGTATTAACCCACTGTCTATTGTATTAACTCACTGTCTATTGTAATAACTCACTGTCTATTGCATTAACCCACTTTCTATTGTATTAACACACTGTCTATTATATTAACGCACTGTCTATTGTATGAACCCACTGTCTATTGTGTTAACTCAATGTTCATTGTATTAACGCACTCTCTATTGTATTTACCCACTGTCTATTGTATTAACCCACTTTCCATTGTGTTAACTCACTGTCTATTGTGTTCATCCACTGTTTATTGTATTAATTCACTGTCTATTGTATTAATTCACTGTCTATTGTAATAACTCAGTCTATTGTAATAACTCACTGTCTATTTTATTAACCCATTGTCTTTTGTATTAACTCACTGTCTATTGTAATAACTCACTGTCTATTGCATTAACCCACTTTCTATTGTATTAACACACTGTCTATTATATTAACGCACTGTCTATTGTATCAACCCACTGTCTATTGTGTTAACTCACTGTCTATTATTTTAACACACTGTCTATTGTAATAACCCACTGTCTATTGTAATAACCCACTGTCTATTGTATTAACCCACTGTCTATTGTGTTAACTCACTGTCTATTGTATTAACTCACTGTCTATTGTGTTAACCCACTGTCTATTGTATTAACTCACTGTCTATTGTATTAACTCACTGTCTATTGTAATAACCCACTGTCTATTGTGTTAACTTACTCTCTATTGCAATAACCCACTATCTATTGTATTAATTCGCTGTCCATTGTTTTAACCCACTGTCTATTGTATTAACCCACTGTCTATTGTATTAATTCGCTGTCCATTGTTTTAACCCACTGTCTATTGTATTAACCCACTGTCTATTGTATTAACCCACTGTCTATTGTATTAATTCGCTGTCCATTGTTTTAACCCACTGTCTATTGTATTAACCCACTGTCTATTGTATTAACTCACTGTCTATTGTGTTAACTCACTGTCTATTGTGTTAACTCACTGTCTATTGTATTAACCAACAATTTATTGTGTTAACTCACTGTTTATTGTGTTAACGCATTGTCTATTGTGTTAACTCACTTTCTATTGTACTAACGCACTTTCTATTATAATAAATCGCTGTCTATTGTATAAACCCACTATCTATTTTGTTAACTCACTCTCTATTGTGTTAACTCACTGTTGTATTAACTGACTGTCTTCTGTAATCACTCACTGTCTATTGTATTAACCCACTATCTATTGTGTTAACTCACTGCCTAATGTTTTAACGCACTGTGTATTGTATTCTCCCACTGTCTATTGTATTAACCCACTGTCTATTGTGTTAACCCTCTTTCCATTGTGTTAACTCACTGTCTATTGTATTAACTCACTGTCTTTTGTAAGAACTCAATGTCTATTGTATTAACCCACTGTCCATTGTATTAACTCACTGTCTATTGTGTTAACCCACTGTCTATTGTATTAACTCACTGTTATTGTGTTAACTCGCTGTCTATTGTATTAACTCCCTGTCTATTGTAATAACGCACTGTCTATTGCATCAACCCACTGTCTATTGTGTTAACTCACTGTCTATTGTATTAACACACTGTCTATTGTAATAACCCACTGTCTATTGTATTAACGCAATGTCTATTGTAATAACCCACTGTCTATTGTATTAACCCACTGTCTATTGTGTTAACTCACTGTCTATTGTATGAACTCACTGTCTATTGTATTAACCCACTGTCTATTGTATTAACCCACTGTTATTGTGTTAACTCGCTGTCTATTGTATTAACTCACTGTCTATTGTAATAACCCACTGTCTATTGTAATAACCCACTGTCTATTGTAATAACCCACTGTCTATTGTGTTAACTCACTGTCTATTGTATTAACTCACTGTTATTGTGTTAACTCGCTGTCTATTGTATTAACTCACTGTCTATTGTAATAACTCACTGTCTATTGCATTAACCCACTGTCTATTGAATTAACACACTGTCTATTATATTAACGTACTGTCTATTGTATCAACCACTGTCTATTGTATCAACCCACTGTCTATTGTGTTTACTCACTGTCTATTGTATTAACACACTGTATATTGTATTAACCCACTGTCTATTGTATTAACGCAATGTCTATTGTAATAACCCACTGTCTATTGTATTAACCCACTGTCTATTGTGTTAACTCACTGTCTATTGTATGAACTCACTGTCTATTGTATTAACCCACTGTCTATTGTATTAACCCACTGTTATTGTGTTAACTCGCTGTCTATTGTATTAACTCACTGTCTATTGTAATAACCCACTGTCTATTGTAATAACCCACTGTCTATTGTAATAACCCACTGTCTATTGTGTTAACTCACTGTCTATTGTATTAACTCACTGTTATTGTGTTAACTCGCTGTCTATTGTATTAACTCACTGTCTATTGTAATAACTCACTGTCTATTGCATTAACCCACTGTCTATTGAATTAACACACTGTCTATTATATTAACGTACTGTCTATTGTATCAACCACTGTCTATTGTATCAACCCACTGTCTATTGTGTTTACTCACTGTCTATTGTATTAACACACTGTATATTGTAATAACCCACTGTCTATTGTATTAACCCACTGTCTATTGTACTAACTCACTGTCTATTGTATTAACCCACTGTCTATTGTGTTAACTCACTGTCTATTGTATTAACTCACTGTCTATTGTATTAACCCACTGTCTATTGTGTTAACTCGCTGTCTATTGTATTAACTCATTGTCTATTGTAATAACTCACTGTCTATTGCATTAACCCACTTTCTATTGTATTAACACACTGTCTATTATGTTAACGCACTGTCTATTGTATTAACCCACTGTCTATTGTGTTTACTCACTGTTCATTGTATTAACGCACTGTCTATTGTATTTACCCACTGTCTATTGTATTAACCCACTTTCCATTGTGTTAACTCACTGTCTATTGTGTTTACTTTCTGTCGATTGTGTTAAATCACTGTCTAATATATTAACTCACTGTCTAATGTATTAACTCATTGTTATTGTGTTAACTCGCTGTCTATTGTATTAACTCACTGTCTATTGTAATAACTCACTGTCTATTGCCTTAGCCACTGTCTATTGTATTAACACACTGTCTATCATAATAACGCACTGTCTATTGTATCAACCCACTGTCGATTATGTTAACTCACTGTCTATTGTAATAACTCACTGTCTATTGTATTAACCCACTGTCTATTGTGTTAACTCACTGTTCATTGTATTAACTCTCTGTCTAATGTATTAACCCACTGTCTATTGTGTTCACCCACTGTCTATTGTATTAAGTCACTGTCTATGTATTAACTCACTGTCTATTGTAATAACCCACTGTCTATTGTAATAACCCACTGACTATTGTATTAAACCACTGTCTATTGTGTTAACTCACTGTCTATTTTATTAATTCACTGTCTATTGTATTAACTCACTGTCTATTGTACTAACCCACTGTCTATTGTGTTAACTCACTGTCTATTATATTAACGCACTGTCTATTGTATTAACCCACTATCTATTGTATTAACTCACTGTCTATTGTGTTAACCCACTGTCTATTGTATTAACCCACAGTCTATTGTATTAACACACTGTCTATTGCAATAACTCACTGTCTATTGTATTAACCCACTGTCTATTGTATTAACTCACTGTCTATTGTAATAACTCACTGTCTATTGCATTAACCCACTTTCTATTGTATTAACACACTGTCTATTATTTTAACGCACTGTCTATTGTATGAACCCACTGTCTATTGTGTTAACTCACTGTTCATTGTATTAACGCACTGTCTATTGTATTTACCCACTGTCTATTGTATTAACCCACTTTCCATTGTGTTAACTCACTGTCTATTGTGTTCACCCACTGTTTATTGTATTAATTCACTGTCTATTGTATTAATTCACTGTCTATTGTATTAATTCACTGTCTATTGTAATAACTCAGTCTATTGTAATAACTCACTGTCTATTTTATTAACCCATTGTCTTTTGTGTTAACTCACTGTCTATTGTATTAATTCACTGTCTATTGTAATTACTCACTGTCTATTGTATTAACCCACTGTCTATTGTGTTCACCCACTGTCTATTGTATTAAGTCACTGTCTATTGTATTAACTCACTGTCTATTGTATTAACTCACTGTCTATTGTAATAACCCACTGTCTATTGTAATAACCCACTGACTATTGTAATAACCCACTGACTATTGTATTAAACCACTGTCTATTGTGTTAACTCACTGTCTATTTTATTAATTCAGTGTCTATTGTATTAACTCACTGTCTATTGTACTAACCCACTGTCTATTGTGTTAACTCACTGTCTATTATATTAACGCACTGTCTATTGTATTAACCCACTATCTATTGTACTAACTCACTGTCTATTGTGTTAACCCACTGTCTATTGTATTAACCCACTGTCTATTGTATTAACACATTGTCTATTGCAATAACTCACTGTCTATTGTATTAACCCACTGTCTATTGTATTAACTCACTGTCTATTGTAATAACTCACTGTCTATTGCATTAACCCACTTTCTATTGTATTAACACACTGTCTATTATATTAACGCACTGTCTATTGTATGAACCCACTGTCTATTGTGTTAACTCAATGTTCATTGTATTAACGCACTCTCTATTGTATTTACCCACTGTCTATTGTATTAACCCACTTTCCATTGTGTTAACTCACTGTCTATTGTGTTCATCCACTGTTTATTGTATTAATTCACTGTCTATTGTATTAATTCACTGTCTATTGTAATAACTCAGTCTATTGTAATAACTCACTGTCTATTTTATTAACCCATTGTCTTTTGTATTAACTCACTGTCTATTGTAATAACTCACTGTCTATTGCATTAACCCACTTTCTATTGTATTAACACACTGTCTATTATATTAACGCACTGTCTATTGTATCAACCCACTGTCTATTGTGTTAACTCACTGTCTATTATTTTAACACACTGTCTATTGTAATAACCCACTGTCTATTGTAATAACCCACTGTCTATTGTATTAACCCACTGTCTATTGTGTTAACTCACTGTCTATTGTATTAACTCACTGTCTATTGTGTTAACCCACTGTCTATTGTATTAACTCACTGTCTATTGTATTAACTCACTGTCTATTGTAATAACCCACTGTCTATTGTGTTAACTTACTCTCTATTGCAATAACCCACTATCTATTGTATTAATTCGCTGTCCATTGTTTTAACCCACTGTCTATTGTATTAACCCACTGTCTATTGTATTAATTCGCTGTCCATTGTTTTAACCCACTGTCTATTGTATTAACCCACTGTCTATTGTATTAACCCACTGTCTATTGTATTAATTCGCTGTCCATTGTTTTAACCCACTGTCTATTGTATTAACCCACTGTCTATTGTATTAACTCACTGTCTATTGTGTTAACTCACTGTCTATTGTGTTAACTCACTGTCTATTGTATTAACCAACAATTTATTGTGTTAACTCACTGTTTATTGTGTTAACGCATTGTCTATTGTGTTAACTCACTTTCTATTGTACTAACGCACTTTCTATTATAATAAATCGCTGTCTATTGTATAAACCCACTATCTATTTTGTTAACTCACTCTCTATTGTGTTAACTCACTGTTGTATTAACTGACTGTCTTCTGTAATCACTCACTGTCTATTGTATTAACCCACTATCTATTGTGTTAACTCACTGCCTAATGTTTTAACGCACTGTGTATTGTATTCTCCCACTGTCTATTGTATTAACCCACTGTCTATTGTGTTAACCCTCTTTCCATTGTGTTAACTCACTGTCTAATGTATTAACTCACTCTCTATTGTGTTAACGCACTGTCTATTGTATTAACTCACTGTCTATTGTATTAATTCAGTGTCTATTGTAATAACTCACTGTCTATTGTATTAACACACTGTCTATTATATTAACGCACTGTCTATTGTATCAACCCACTGTCTATTGTGTTAACTCACTGTCTATTATTTTAACGCACTGTCTATTGTAATAACCCAATGTCTATTGTATTAACCCACTGTCTATTGTATTAACCCACTGTCTATTGTGTTAACTCACTGTCTATTGTATTAACTCACTGTCTATTGTATTAACCCACTGTCTATTGTGTTAACTCAGTGTCTAAAGTATTAACTCACTGTCTATTGTAATAACCCACTGTCTATTGTATTAACTCACTGTCTATTGTATTAACCCACTGTCTATTGTGTTAACTCAGTGTCTATTGTAATAACCCACTGTCTATTGTATTAACTCACTGTCTATTGTATTAACCCACTGTCTATTGTGTTAACTCAGTGTCTAATGTATTAACTCACTGTCTATTGTATTAACCCACTGTCTATTGTATTAATTCGCTGTCCATTGTTTTAACCCACTGTCTATTGTAGTAACCCACTGTCTATTGTATTAATTCGCTGTCCATTGTTTTAACACACTGTCTATTGTATTAACCCACTGTCTATTGTAATAACACACTGTCTATTGTATTAACCCACTGTCTATTGTATTAACTCACTGTCTATTGTGTTAACTCACTGTCTATTGTATTAACCAACAATTTATTGTGTTAACTCACTGTTTATTGTGTTAACGCATTGTCTATTGTGTTAACTCACTTTCTATTGTACTAACGCACTTTCTATTATAATAAATCGCTGTCTATTGTATAAACCCACTATCTATTTTGTTAACTCACTCTCTATTGTGTTAACTCACTGTCTGTTGTATTAACTGACTGTCTTCTGTAATCACTCACTGTCTATTGTATTAACCCACTATCTATTGTGTTAACTCACTGCCTAATGTTTTAACGCACTGTCTATTGTATTTACCCACTGTCTATTGTATTAACCCACTGTCTATTGTGTTAACCCTCTTTCCATTGTGTTAACTCACTGTCTATTGTATTAACTCACTGTCTTTTGTAAGAACTCAATGTCTATTGTATTAACCCACTGTCCATTGTATTAACTCACTGTCTATTGTGTTAACCCACTGTCTATTGTATTAACTCACTGTTATTGTGTTAACTCGCTGTCTATTGTATTAACTCCCTGTCTATTGTAATAACGCACTGTCTATTGCATCAACCCACTGTCTATTGTGTTAACTCACTGTCTATTGTATTAACACACTGTCTATTGTAATAACCCACTGTCTATTGTATTAACGCAATGTCTATTGTAATAACCCACTGTCTATTGTATTAACCCACTGTCTATTGTGTTAACTCACTGTCTATTGTATGAACTCACTGTCTATTGTATTAACCCACTGTCTATTGTATTAACCCACTGTTATTGTGTTAACTCGCTGTCTATTGTATTAACTCACTGTCTATTGTAATAACCCACTGTCTATTGTAATAACCCACTGTCTATTGTGTTAACTCACTGTCTATTGTATTAACTCACTGTTATTGTGTTAACTCGCTGTCTATTGTATTAACTCACTGTCTATTGTAATAACTCACTGTCTATTGCATTAACCCACTGTCTATTGAATTAACACACTGTCTATTATATTAACGTACTGTCTATTGTATCAACCACTGTCTATTGTATCAACCCACTGTCTATTGTGTTTACTCACTGTCTATTGTATTAACCCACTGTCTATTGTACTAACTCACTGTCTATTGTATTAACCCACTGTCTATTGTGTTAACTCACTGTCTATTGTATTAACTCACTGTCTATTGTATTAACCCACTGTCTATTGTGTTAACTCGCTGTCTATTGTATTAACTCATTGTCTATTGTAATAACTCACTGTCTATTGCATTAACCCACTTTCTATTGTATTAACACACTGTCTATTATGTTAACGCACTGTCTATTGTATTAACCCACTGTCTATTGTGTTTACTCACTGTTCATTGTATTAACGCACTGTCTATTGTATTTACCCACGGTCTATTGTATTAACCCACTTTCCATTGTGTTAACTCACTGTCTATTGTGTTTACTTTCTGTCGATTGTGTTAAATCACTGTCTAATATATTAACTCACTGTCTAATGTATTAACTCATTGTTATTGTGTTAACTCGCTGTCTATTGTATTAACTCACTGTCTATTGTAATAACTCACTGTCTATTGCCTTAGCCACTGTCTATTGTATTAACACACTGTCTATCATAATAACGCACTGTCTATTGTATCAACCCACTGTCGATTATGTTAACTCACTGTCTATTGTAATAACTCACTGTCTATTGTATTAACCCACTGTCTATTGTGTTAACTCACTGTTCATTGTATTAACTCTCTGTCTAATGTATTAACCCACTGTCTATTGTGTTCACCCACTGTCTATTGTATTAAGTCACTGTCTATGTATTAACTCACTGTCTATTGTAATAACCCACTGTCTATTGTAATAACCCACTGACTATTGTATTAAACCACTGTCTATTGTGTTAACTCACTGTCTATTTTATTAATTCACTGTCTATTGTATTAACTCACTGTCTATTGTACTAACCCACTGTCTATTGTGTTAACTCACTGTCTATTATATTAACGCACTGTCTATTGTATTAACCCACTATCTATTGTATTAACTCACTGTCTATTGTGTTAACCCACTGTCTATTGTATTAACCCACAGTCTATTGTATTAACACACTGTCTATTGCAATAACTCACTGTCTATTGTATTAACCCACTGTCTATTGTATTAACTCACTGTCTATTGTAATAACTCACTGTCTATTGCATTAACCCACTTTCTATTGTATTAACACACTGTCTATTATTTTAACGCACTGTCTATTGTATGAACCCACTGTCTATTGTGTTAACTCACTGTTCATTGTATTAACGCACTGTCTATTGTATTTACCCACTGTCTATTGTATTAACCCACTTTCCATTGTGTTAACTCACTGTCTATTGTGTTCACCCACTGTTTATTGTATTAATTCACTGTCTATTGTATTAATTCACTGTCTATTGTATTAATTCACTGTCTATTGTAATAACTCAGTCTATTGTAATAACTCACTGTCTATTTTATTAACCCATTGTCTTTTGTGTTAACTCACTGTCTATTGTATTAATTCACTGTCTATTGTAATTACTCACTGTCTATTGTATTAACCCACTGTCTATTGTGTTCACCCACTGTCTATTGTATTAAGTCACTGTCTATTGTATTAACTCACTGTCTATTGTATTAACTCACTGTCTATTGTAATAACCCACTGTCTATTGTAATAACCCACTGACTATTGTAATAACCCACTGACTATTGTATTAAACCACTGTCTATTGTGTTAACTCACTGTCTATTTTATTAATTCAGTGTCTATTGTATTAACTCACTGTCTATTGTACTAACCCACTGTCTATTGTGTTAACTCACTGTCTATTATATTAACGCACTGTCTATTGTATTAACCCACTATCTATTGTACTAACTCACTGTCTATTGTGTTAACCCACTGTCTATTGTATTAACCCACTGTCTATTGTATTAACACATTGTCTATTGCAATAACTCACTGTCTATTGTATTAACCCACTGTCTATTGTATTAACTCACTGTCTATTGTAATAACTCACTGTCTATTGCATTAACCCACTTTCTATTGTATTAACACACTGTCTATTATATTAACGCACTGTCTATTGTATGAACCCACTGTCTATTGTGTTAACTCAATGTTCATTGTATTAACGCACTCTCTATTGTATTTACCCACTGTCTATTGTATTAACCCACTTTCCATTGTGTTAACTCACTGTCTATTGTGTTCATCCACTGTTTATTGTATTAATTCACTGTCTATTGTATTAATTCACTGTCTATTGTAATAACTCAGTCTATTGTAATAACTCACTGTCTATTTTATTAACCCATTGTCTTTTGTATTAACTCACTGTCTATTGTAATAACTCACTGTCTATTGCATTAACCCACTTTCTATTGTATTAACACACTGTCTATTATATTAACGCACTGTCTATTGTATCAACCCACTGTCTATTGTGTTAACTCACTGTCTATTATTTTAACACACTGTCTATTGTAATAACCCACTGTCTATTGTAATAACCCACTGTCTATTGTATTAACCCACTGTCTATTGTGTTAACTCACTGTCTATTGTATTAACTCACTGTCTATTGTGTTAACCCACTGTCTATTGTATTAACTCACTGTCTATTGTATTAACTCACTGTCTATTGTAATAACCCACTGTCTATTGTGTTAACTTACTCTCTATTGCAATAACCCACTATCTATTGTATTAATTCGCTGTCCATTGTTTTAACCCACTGTCTATTGTATTAACCCACTGTCTATTGTATTAATTCGCTGTCCATTGTTTTAACCCACTGTCTATTGTATTAACCCACTGTCTATTGTATTAACCCACTGTCTATTGTATTAATTCGCTGTCCATTGTTTTAACCCACTGTCTATTGTATTAACCCACTGTCTATTGTATTAACTCACTGTCTATTGTGTTAACTCACTGTCTATTGTGTTAACTCACTGTCTATTGTATTAACCAACAATTTATTGTGTTAACTCACTGTTTATTGTGTTAACGCATTGTCTATTGTGTTAACTCACTTTCTATTGTACTAACGCACTTTCTATTATAATAAATCGCTGTCTATTGTATAAACCCACTATCTATTTTGTTAACTCACTCTCTATTGTGTTAACTCACTGTTGTATTAACTGACTGTCTTCTGTAATCACTCACTGTCTATTGTATTAACCCACTATCTATTGTGTTAACTCACTGCCTAATGTTTTAACGCACTGTGTATTGTATTCTCCCACTGTCTATTGTATTAACCCACTGTCTATTGTGTTAACCCTCTTTCCATTGTGTTAACTCACTGTCTAATGTATTAACTCACTCTCTATTGTGTTAACGCACTGTCTATTGTATTAACTCACTGTCTATTGTATTAATTCAGTGTCTATTGTAATAACTCACTGTCTATTGTATTAACACACTGTCTATTATATTAACGCACTGTCTATTGTATCAACCCACTGTCTATTGTGTTAACTCACTGTCTATTATTTTAACGCACTGTCTATTGTAATAACCCAATGTCTATTGTATTAACCCACTGTCTATTGTATTAACCCACTGTCTATTGTGTTAACTCACTGTCTATTGTATTAACTCACTGTCTATTGTATTAACCCACTGTCTATTGTGTTAACTCAGTGTCTAAAGTATTAACTCACTGTCTATTGTAATAACCCACTGTCTATTGTATTAACTCACTGTCTATTGTATTAACCCACTGTCTATTGTGTTAACTCAGTGTCTATTGTAATAACCCACTGTCTATTGTATTAACTCACTGTCTATTGTATTAACCCACTGTCTATTGTGTTAACTCAGTGTCTAATGTATTAACTCACTGTCTATTGTATTAACCCACTGTCTATTGTATTAATTCGCTGTCCATTGTTTTAACCCACTGTCTATTGTAGTAACCCACTGTCTATTGTATTAATTCGCTGTCCATTGTTTTAACACACTGTCTATTGTATTAACCCACTGTCTATTGTAATAACACACTGTCTATTGTATTAACCCACTGTCTATTGTATTAACTCACTGTCTATTGTGTTAACTCACTGTCTATTGTATTAACCAACAATTTATTGTGTTAACTCACTGTTTATTGTGTTAACGCATTGTCTATTGTGTTAACTCACTTTCTATTGTACTAACGCACTTTCTATTATAATAAATCGCTGTCTATTGTATAAACCCACTATCTATTTTGTTAACTCACTCTCTATTGTGTTAACTCACTGTCTGTTGTATTAACTGACTGTCTTCTGTAATCACTCACTGTCTATTGTATTAACCCACTATCTATTGTGTTAACTCACTGCCTAATGTTTTAACGCACTGTCTATTGTATTTACCCACTGTCTATTGTATTAACCCACTGTCTATTGTGTTAACCCTCTTTCCATTGTGTTAACTCACTGTCTATTGTATTAACTCACTGTCTTTTGTAAGAACTCAATGTCTATTGTATTAACCCACTGTCCATTGTATTAACTCACTGTCTATTGTGTTAACCCACTGTCTATTGTATTAACTCACTGTTATTGTGTTAACTCGCTGTCTATTGTATTAACTCCCTGTCTATTGTAATAACGCACTGTCTATTGCATCAACCCACTGTCTATTGTGTTAACTCACTGTCTATTGTATTAACACACTGTCTATTGTAATAACCCACTGTCTATTGTATTAACGCAATGTCTATTGTAATAACCCACTGTCTATTGTATTAACCCACTGTCTATTGTGTTAACTCACTGTCTATTGTATGAACTCACTGTCTATTGTATTAACCCACTGTCTATTGTATTAACCCACTGTTATTGTGTTAACTCGCTGTCTATTGTATTAACTCACTGTCTATTGTAATAACCCACTGTCTATTGTAATAACCCACTGTCTATTGTGTTAACTCACTGTCTATTGTATTAACTCACTGTTATTGTGTTAACTCGCTGTCTATTGTATTAACTCACTGTCTATTGTAATAACTCACTGTCTATTGCATTAACCCACTGTCTATTGAATTAACACACTGTCTATTATATTAACGTACTGTCTATTGTATCAACCACTGTCTATTGTATCAACCCACTGTCTATTGTGTTTACTCACTGTCTATTGTATTAACACACTGTATATTGTAATAACCCACTGTCTATTGTATTAACCCACTGTCTATTGTACTAACTCACTGTCTATTGTATTAACCCACTGTCTATTGTGTTAACTCACTGTCTATTGTATTAACTCACTGTCTATTGTATTAACCCACTGTCTATTGTGTTAACTCGCTGTCTATTGTATTAACTCATTGTCTATTGTAATAACTCACTGTCTATTGCATTAACCCACTTTCTATTGTATTAACACACTGTCTATTATGTTAACGCACTGTCTATTGTATTAACCCACTGTCTATTGTGTTTACTCACTGTTCATTGTATTAACGCACTGTCTATTGTATTTACCCACTGTCTATTGTATTAACCCACTTTCCATTGTGTTAACTCACTGTCTATTGTGTTTACTTTCTGTCGATTGTGTTAAATCACTGTCTAATATATTAACTCACTGTCTAATGTATTAACTCATTGTTATTGTGTTAACTCGCTGTCTATTGTATTAACTCACTGTCTATTGTAATAACTCACTGTCTATTGCCTTAGCCACTGTCTATTGTATTAACACACTGTCTATCATAATAACGCACTGTCTATTGTATCAACCCACTGTCGATTATGTTAACTCACTGTCTATTGTAATAACTCACTGTCTATTGTATTAACCCACTGTCTATTGTGTTAACTCACTGTTCATTGTATTAACTCTCTGTCTAATGTATTAACCCACTGTCTATTGTGTTCACCCACTGTCTATTGTATTAAGTCACTGTCTATGTATTAACTCACTGTCTATTGTAATAACCCACTGTCTATTGTAATAACCCACTGACTATTGTATTAAACCACTGTCTATTGTGTTAACTCACTGTCTATTTTATTAATTCACTGTCTATTGTATTAACTCACTGTCTATTGTACTAACCCACTGTCTATTGTGTTAACTCACTGTCTATTATATTAACGCACTGTCTATTGTATTAACCCACTATCTATTGTATTAACTCACTGTCTATTGTGTTAACCCACTGTCTATTGTATTAACCCACAGTCTATTGTATTAACACACTGTCTATTGCAATAACTCACTGTCTATTGTATTAACCCACTGTCTATTGTATTAACTCACTGTCTATTGTAATAACTCACTGTCTATTGCATTAACCCACTTTCTATTGTATTAACACACTGTCTATTATTTTAACGCACTGTCTATTGTATGAACCCACTGTCTATTGTGTTAACTCACTGTTCATTGTATTAACGCACTGTCTATTGTATTTACCCACTGTCTATTGTATTAACCCACTTTCCATTGTGTTAACTCACTGTCTATTGTGTTCACCCACTGTTTATTGTATTAATTCACTGTCTATTGTATTAATTCACTGTCTATTGTATTAATTCACTGTCTATTGTAATAACTCAGTCTATTGTAATAACTCACTGTCTATTTTATTAACCCATTGTCTTTTGTGTTAACTCACTGTCTATTGTATTAATTCACTGTCTATTGTAATTACTCACTGTCTATTGTATTAACCCACTGTCTATTGTGTTCACCCACTGTCTATTGTATTAAGTCACTGTCTATTGTATTAACTCACTGTCTATTGTATTAACTCACTGTCTATTGTAATAACCCACTGTCTATTGTAATAACCCACTGACTATTGTAATAACCCACTGACTATTGTATTAAACCACTGTCTATTGTGTTAACTCACTGTCTATTTTATTAATTCAGTGTCTATTGTATTAACTCACTGTCTATTGTACTAACCCACTGTCTATTGTGTTAACTCACTGTCTATTATATTAACGCACTGTCTATTGTATTAACCCACTATCTATTGTACTAACTCACTGTCTATTGTGTTAACCCACTGTCTATTGTATTAACCCACTGTCTATTGTATTAACACATTGTCTATTGCAATAACTCACTGTCTATTGTATTAACCCACTGTCTATTGTATTAACTCACTGTCTATTGTAATAACTCACTGTCTATTGCATTAACCCACTTTCTATTGTATTAACACACTGTCTATTATATTAACGCACTGTCTATTGTATGAACCCACTGTCTATTGTGTTAACTCAATGTTCATTGTATTAACGCACTCTCTATTGTATTTACCCACTGTCTATTGTATTAACCCACTTTCCATTGTGTTAACTCACTGTCTATTGTGTTCATCCACTGTTTATTGTATTAATTCACTGTCTATTGTATTAATTCACTGTCTATTGTAATAACTCAGTCTATTGTAATAACTCACTGTCTATTTTATTAACCCATTGTCTTTTGTATTAACTCACTGTCTATTGTAATAACTCACTGTCTATTGCATTAACCCACTTTCTATTGTATTAACACACTGTCTATTATATTAACGCACTGTCTATTGTATCAACCCACTGTCTATTGTGTTAACTCACTGTCTATTATTTTAACACACTGTCTATTGTAATAACCCACTGTCTATTGTAATAACCCACTGTCTATTGTATTAACCCACTGTCTATTGTGTTAACTCACTGTCTATTGTATTAACTCACTGTCTATTGTGTTAACCCACTGTCTATTGTATTAACTCACTGTCTATTGTATTAACTCACTGTCTATTGTAATAACCCACTGTCTATTGTGTTAACTTACTCTCTATTGCAATAACCCACTATCTATTGTATTAATTCGCTGTCCATTGTTTTAACCCACTGTCTATTGTATTAACCCACTGTCTATTGTATTAATTCGCTGTCCATTGTTTTAACCCACTGTCTATTGTATTAACCCACTGTCTATTGTATTAACCCACTGTCTATTGTATTAATTCGCTGTCCATTGTTTTAACCCACTGTCTATTGTATTAACCCACTGTCTATTGTATTAACTCACTGTCTATTGTGTTAACTCACTGTCTATTGTGTTAACTCACTGTCTATTGTATTAACCAACAATTTATTGTGTTAACTCACTGTTTATTGTGTTAACGCATTGTCTATTGTGTTAACTCACTTTCTATTGTACTAACGCACTTTCTATTATAATAAATCGCTGTCTATTGTATAAACCCACTATCTATTTTGTTAACTCACTCTCTATTGTGTTAACTCACTGTTGTATTAACTGACTGTCTTCTGTAATCACTCACTGTCTATTGTATTAACCCACTATCTATTGTGTTAACTCACTGCCTAATGTTTTAACGCACTGTGTATTGTATTCTCCCACTGTCTATTGTATTAACCCACTGTCTATTGTGTTAACCCTCTTTCCATTGTGTTAACTCACTGTCTATTGTATTAACTCACTGTCTTTTGTAAGAACTCACTGTCTATTGTATTAACCCACTGTCCATTGTATTAACTCACTGTCTATTGTGTTAACCCACTGTCTATTGTATTAACACACTGTTATTGTGTTAACTCGCTGTCTATTGTATTAACTCCCTGTCTATTGTAATAACGCACTGTCTATTGCATCAACCCACTGTCTATTGTGTTAACTCACTGTCTATTGTATTAACACACTGTCTATTGTAATAACCCACTGTCTATTGTATTAACGGAATGTCTATTGTAATAACCCACTGTCTATTGTAATAACCCACTGTCTATTGTGTTAACTCACTGTCTATTGTATTAACTCACTGTTATTGTGTTAACTCGCTGTCTATTGTATTAACTCACTGTCTATTGTAATAACTCACTGTCTATTGCATTAACCCACTGTCTATTGTATTAACACACTGTCTATTATATTAACGTACTGTCTATTGTATCAACCACTGTCTATTGTATCAACCTACTGTCTATTGTGTTTACTCACTGTCTATTGTATTAACACACTGTATATTGTAATAACCCACTGTCTATTGTATTAACCCACTGTCTATTGTGTTAACTCACTGTCTATTGTATTAACTCACTGTCTATTGTATTATCCCACTGTCTATTGTGTTAACTCACTGTCTAATGTATTAACTCATTGTCTATTGTAATAACCCACTGTCTTTTGTATTAACCCACTGTCTATTGTGTTAACTCACTGTCTAATGTATTAACTCACTGTCTATTGTAATAACCCACTGTCTTTTGTATTGACCCACTGTCTATTGTGTTAACTCACTGTCTATTTTATTAACTCACAGTCTAATGTATTAACCCGCTGTCTATTGTATTAACGCACTGTCTATTGTATTAACCCACTGTCTATTGTATTAACTCACTGTCTATTGTATTAACCCACTGTCTATTGTGTTAACTCACTGTCTATTGTATTAACCCACTGTCTATTGTGTTAACTCGCTGTCTATTGTATTAACTCACTGTCTATTGTAATAACTCACTGTCTATTGCATTAACCCACTTTCTATTCTATTAACACACTGTCTATTATATTAACGCACTGTCTATTGTATTAACCCACTGTCTATTGTGTTAACTCACTGTTCATTGTATTAACGCACTGTCTATTGTATTTACCCACTGTCTATTGTATTAACCCACTTTCCATTGTGTTAACTCACTGTCTATTGTGTTTACTTTCTGTCTATTGTGTTAACTCACTGTCTAATGTATTAACTCACTGTCTAATGTATTAACTCACTGTTATTGTGTTAACTCGCTGTCTATTGTATTAACTCACTGTCTATTGTAATAACTCACTGTCTATTGCCTTAGCCACTGTCTATTGTATTAACACACTGTCTATCATAATAACGCACTGTCTATTGTATCAACCCACTGTCTATTATGTTAACTCACTGTCTATTGTAATAACTCACTGTCTATTGTATTAACCCACTGTCTATTGTGTTAACTCACTGTTCATTGTATTAACTCTCTGTCTAATGTATTAACCCACTGTCTATTGTGTTCACCCACTGTCTATTGTATTAAGTCACTGTCTATTGTATTAACTCACTGTCTATTGTAATAACCCACTGTCTATTGTAATAACCCACTGTCTATTGTAATAACGCACTGACTATTGTATTAAACCACTGTCTATTGTGTTAACTCACTCTCTATTTTATTAATTCACTGTCTATTGTATTAACTCACTGTCTATTGTACTAACCCACTGTATATTGTGTTAACTCACTGTTTATTGGGTTAACCCACTGTCTATTTTATTAATTCACTGTCTATTGTATTAACTCACTGTCTATTGTATTAACGCACTGTCTATTGTATTAACCCACTGTCTATTGTGTTTACTCACTGTCTATTGTATTAACTCTCTGTCTATTGTATTAACACACAGTCTATTGTGTTAACTCACTGTCTATTGTGTTAACTCACTGTCTATTTTATTAATTCACTGTCTATTGTATTAACTCACTGTCTATTGTATTAACCCACTGTCTATTGTATTAACCCACTGTCTATTGTATTAACCCACTGTCTATTGTATTAACACACTGTCTATTGCAATAACTCACTGTCTATTGTATTAACCCACTGTCTATTGTATTAACTCACTGTCTATTGTAATAACTCACAGTCTATTGCATTAACCCACTTTCTATTGTATTAACACACTGTCTATTATATTAACGCACTGTCTATTGTATGAACCCACTGTCTATTGTGTTAACTCACTGTTCATTGTATTAACGCACTGTCTATTGTATTTTCCCACTGTCTATTGTATTAACCCACTTTCCATTGTGTTAACTCACTGTCTATTGTGTTCACCCACTGTTTATTGTATTAATTCACTGTCTATTGTATTAATTCACTGTCTATTGTAATAACTCAGTCTATTGTAATAACTCACTGTCTATTTTATTAACCCATTGTCTTTTGTGTTAACTCACTGTCTATTGTATTAATTCACTGTCTATTGTAATAACTCACTGTCTATTGTATTAACCCACTGTCTATTGTGTTAACTCACTGTTCATTCTATTAACTCACTGTCTAATGTATTAACTCACTCTCTATTGTGTTAACGCACTGTCTATTGTATTAACTCACTGTCTATTGTATTAATTCAGTGTCTATTGTAATAACTCACTGTCTATTGTATTAACACACTGTCTCTTATATTAACGCACTGTCTATTGTATCAACCCACTGTCTATTGTGTTAACTCACTGTCTATTATTTTTACACACTGTCTATTGTAATAACCCACTGTCTATTGTATTAACCCACTGTCTATTGTATTAACCCACTGTCTATTGTGTTAACTCACTGTCTATTGTATTAACTCACTGTCTATTGTGTTAACCCACTGTCTATTGTGTTAACTCAGTGTCTAATGTATTAACTCACTGTCTATTGTAATAACCCACTGTCTATTGTATTAACCCACTGTCTATTGTATTAACTCACTGTCTATTGTATTAACCCACTGTCTATTGTGTTAACTCAGTGTCTATTGTAATAATCCACTTTCTAATGTTTTTACTCACTGTCTATTGTAATAACCCACTGTCTATTGTGTTAACTTACTCTCTATTGCAATAACCCACTATCTATTGTATTAATTCGCTGTCCATTGTTTTAACCCACTGTCTATTGTATTAACCCACTGTCTATTGTATTAACCCACTGTCTATTGTATTAATTCGCTGTCCATTGTTTTAACCCACTGTCTATTGTATTAACCCACTGTCCATTGTTTTAACCCACTGTCTATTGTATTAACCCACTGTCTATTGTATTAACTCACTGTCTATTGTGTTAACTCACTGTCTATTGTTTTAACTCACTGTCTATTGTGTTAACTCACTGTCTATTGTATTAACCAACAATTTATTGTGTTAACTCACTGTTTATTGTGTTAACGCATTGTCTAATGTGTTAACTCACTTTCTATTGTACTAACGCACTTTCTATTATAATAAATCGCTGTCTATTGTATAAACCCACTATCTATTTTGTTAACTCACTCTCTATTGTGTTAACTCACTGTTGTATTAACTGACTGTCTTCTGTAATCACTCACTGTCTATTGTATTAACCCACTATCTATTGTGTTAACTCACTGCCTAATGTTTTAACGCACTGTGTATTGTATTTACCCACTGTCTATTGTATTAACCCACTGTCTATTGTGTTAACCCTCTTTCCATTGTGTTAACTCACTGTCTATTGTATTAACTCACTGTCTTTTGTAAGAACTCACTGTCTATTGTATTAACCCACTGTCCATTGTATTAACTCACTGTCTATTGTGTTAACCCACTGTCTATTGTATTAACACACTGTTATTGTGTTAACTCGCTGTCTATTGTATTAACTCCCTGTCTATTGTAATAACGCACTGTCTATTGCATCAACCCACTGTCTATTGTGTTAACTCACTGTCTATTGTATTAACACACTGTCTATTGTAATAACCCACTGTCTATTGTATTAACGGAATGTCTATTGTAATAACCCACTGTCTATTGTATTAACCCACTGTCTATTGTGTTAACTCACTGTCTATTGTATTAACTCACTGTCTATTGTATTAACCCACTGTCTATTGTATTAACTCACTGTTATTGTGTTAACTCGCTGTCTATTGTATTAACTCACTGTCTATTGTAATAACCCACTGTCTATTGTAATAACCCACTGTCGATTGTGTTAACTCACTGTCTATTGTATTAACTCACTGTTATTGTGTTAACTCGCTGTCTATTGTATTAACTCACTGTCTATTGTAATAACTCACTGTCTATTGCATTAACCCACTGTCTATTGTATTAACACACTGTCTATTATATTAACGTACTGTCTATTGTATCAACCACTGTCTATTGTATCAACCTACTGTCTATTGTGTTTACTCACACTCTATTGTATTAACACACTGTCTATTGTAATAACCCACTGTCTATTGTATTAACGGAATGTCTATTGTAATAACCCACTGTCTATTGTATTAACCCACTGTCTATTGTGTTAACTCACTGTCTATTGTATTAACTCACTGTCTATTGTATTATCCCACTGTCTATTGTGTTAACTCACTGTCTAATGTATTAACTCATTGTCTATTGTAATAACCCACTGTCTTTTGTATTAACCAACTGTCTATTGTGTTAACTCACTGTCTAATGTATTAACTCACTGTCTATTGTAATAACCCACTGTCTTTTGTATTGACCCACTGTCTATTGTGTTAACTCACTGTCTATTTTATTAACTCACAGTCTAATGTATTAACCCGCTGTCTATTGTATTAACGCACTGTCTATTGTATTAACCCACTGTCTATTGTATTAACTCACGGTCTATTGTATTAACCCACTGTCTATTGTGTTAACTCACTGTCTATTGTATTAACCCACTGTCTATTGTGTTAACTCGCTGTCTATTGTATTAACTCACTGTCTATTGTAATAACTCACTGTCTATTGCATTAACCCACTTTCTATTCTATTAACACACTGTCTATTATATTAACGCACTGTCTATTGTGTTAACTCACTGTTCATTGTATTAACGCACTGTCTATTGTATTTACCCACTGTCTATTGTATTAACCCACTTCCCATTGTGTTAACTCACTGTCTATTGTGTTTACTTTCTGTCTATTGTGTTAACTTACTGTCTAATGTATTAACTCACTGTCTAATGTATTAACTCACTGTTATTGTGTTAACTCGCTGTCTATTGTATTAACTCACTGTCTATTGTAATAACTCACTGTCTATTGCCTTAGCCACTGTCTATTGTATTAACACACTGTCTATCATAATAACGCACTGTCTATTGTATCAACCCACTGTCTATTATGTTAACTCACTGTCTATTGTAATAACTCACTGTCTATTGTATTAACCCACTGTCTATTGTGTTAACTCACTGTTCATTGTATTAACTCTCCGTCTAATGTATTAACCCACTGTCTATTGTGTTCACCCACTGTCTATTGTATTAACTCACTGTCTATTGTAATAACCCACTGTCTATTGTAATAACCCACTGTCTATTGTAATAACGCACTGACTATTGTATTAAACCACTGTCTATTGTGTTAACTCACTCTCTATTTTATTAATTCACTGTCTATTGTATTAACTCACTGTCTATTGTACTAACCCACTGTCTATTGTGTTAACTCACTGTTTATTGGGTTAACCCACTGTCTATTGTATTAACGCACTGTCTATTGTATTAACCCACTGTCTATTGTGTTTACTCACTGTCTATTGTATTAACTCTCTGTCTATTGTATTAACACACAGTCTATTGTGTTAACTCACTGTCTATTGTGTTAACTCACTGTCTATTTTATTAATTCACTGTCTATTGTATTAACTCACTGTCTATTGTATTAACCCACTGTCTATTGTGTTAACACACTGTCTATTATATTAACACACTGTCTATTGTATTAACCCATTGTCTATTGTGTTAACTCACTGTCTATTGTATTAACTCTCTGTCTATTGTATTATCCCACTGTCTATTGTGTTAACTCACTGTCTAATGTATTAACTCACTGTCTATTGTATTAACCCACTGTCTATTGTATTAACTCACTGTCTATTATATTAACGCACTGTCTATTGTATTAATCCACTGTCTATTGTGTTTACTCACTCTCTATTGTATTATCTCTCTGTCTATTGTATTAACACACAGTCTATTGTGTAAACTCACTGTCTATTTTATTAATTCACTGTCGATTGTATTAACTCACTGTCTATTGTTCCAACCCACTGTCTATTGTATTAACTCACTGTCTATTATATTAACGCACTGTCTATTGTATTAACCCACTGTCTATTGTGTTTACTCACTGTCTATTGTATTAACTCTCTGTCTATTGTATTAACACACAGTCTATTGTGTAAACTCACTGTCTATTTTATTAATTCACTGTCGATTGTATTAACTCACTGTCTATTGTATTAACCCACTGTCTATTGTGTTAACACACTGTCTATTATATTAACACACTGTCTATTGTATTAACCCATTGTCTATTGTGTTAACTCACTGTCTATTGTATTAACTCTCTGTCTATTGTATTATCCCACTGTCTATTGTGTTAACTCACTGTCTAATGTATTAACGCACTGTCTATTGTATTAACCCACTGTCTATTGTGTTTACTCACTGTCTATTGTATTAACTCTCTGTCTATTGTATTAACACACAGTCTATTGTGTTAACTCACTGTCTATTGTGTTAACTCACTGTCTATTTTATTAATTCACTGTCTATTGTATTAACTCACTGTCTATTGTATTAACCCACTGTCTATTGTATTAACCCACTGTCTATTGTATTAACCCACTGTCTATTGTATTAACACACTGTCTATTGCAATAACTCACTGTCTATTGTATTAACCCACTGTCTATTGTATTAACTCACTGTCTATTGTAATAACTCACAGTCTATTGCATTAACCCACTTTCTATTGTATTAACACACTGTCTATTATATTAACGCACTGTCTATTGTATGAACCCACTGTCTATTGTGTTAACTCACTGTTCATTGTATTAACGCACTGTCTATTGTATTTTCCCACTGTCTATTGTATTAACCCACTTTCCATTGTGTTAACTCACTGTCTATTGTGTTCACCCACTGTTTATTGTATTAATTCACTGTCTATTGTATTAATTCACTGTCTATTGTAATAACTCAGTCTATTGTAATAACTCACTGTCTATTTTATTAACCCATTGTCTTTTGTGTTAACTCACTGTCTATTGTATTAATTCACTGTCTATTGTAATAACTCACTGTCTATTGTATTAACCCACTGTCTATTGTGTTAACTCACTGTTCATTCTATTAACTCACTGTCTAATGTATTAACTCACTCTCTATTGTGTTAACGCACTGTCTATTGTATTAACTCACTGTCTATTGTATTAATTCAGTGTCTATTGTAATAACTCACTGTCTATTGTATTAACACACTGTCTCTTATATTAACGCACTGTCTATTGTATCAACCCACTGTCTATTGTGTTAACTCACTGTCTATTATTTTTACACACTGTCTATTGTAATAACCCACTGTCTATTGTATTAACCCACTGTCTATTGTATTAACCCACTGTCTATTGTGTTAACTCACTGTCTATTGTATTAACTCACTGTCTATTGTGTTAACCCACTGTCTATTGTGTTAACTCAGTGTCTAATGTATTAACTCACTGTCTATTGTAATAACCCACTGTCTATTGTATTAACCCACTGTCTATTGTATTAACTCACTGTCTATTGTATTAACCCACTGTCTATTGTGTTAACTCAGTGTCTATTGTAATAATCCACTTTCTAATGTTTTTACTCACTGTCTATTGTAATAACCCACTGTCTATTGTGTTAACTTACTCTCTATTGCAATAACCCACTATCTATTGTATTAATTCGCTGTCCATTGTTTTAACCCACTGTCTATTGTATTAACCCACTGTCTATTGTATTAACCCACTGTCTATTGTATTAATTCGCTGTCCATTGTTTTAACCCACTGTCTATTGTATTAACCCACTGTCCATTGTTTTAACCCACTGTCTATTGTATTAACCCACTGTCTATTGTATTAACTCACTGTCTATTGTGTTAACTCACTGTCTATTGTTTTAACTCACTGTCTATTGTGTTAACTCACTGTCTATTGTATTAACCAACAATTTATTGTGTTAACTCACTGTTTATTGTGTTAACGCATTGTCTAATGTGTTAACTCACTTTCTATTGTACTAACGCACTTTCTATTATAATAAATCGCTGTCTATTGTATAAACCCACTATCTATTTTGTTAACTCACTCTCTATTGTGTTAACTCACTGTTGTATTAACTGACTGTCTTCTGTAATCACTCACTGTCTATTGTATTAACCCACTATCTATTGTGTTAACTCACTGCCTAATGTTTTAACGCACTGTGTATTGTATTTACCCACTGTCTATTGTATTAACCCACTGTCTATTGTGTTAACCCTCTTTCCATTGTGTTAACTCACTGTCTATTGTATTAACTCACTGTCTTTTGTAAGAACTCACTGTCTATTGTATTAACCCACTGTCCATTGTATTAACTCACTGTCTATTGTGTTAACCCACTGTCTATTGTATTAACACACTGTTATTGTGTTAACTCGCTGTCTATTGTATTAACTCCCTGTCTATTGTAATAACGCACTGTCTATTGCATCAACCCACTGTCTATTGTGTTAACTCACTGTCTATTGTATTAACACACTGTCTATTGTAATAACCCACTGTCTATTGTATTAACGGAATGTCTATTGTAATAACCCACTGTCTATTGTATTAACCCACTGTCTATTGTGTTAACTCACTGTCTATTGTATTAACTCACTGTCTATTGTATTAACCCACTGTCTATTGTATTAACTCACTGTTATTGTGTTAACTCGCTGTCTATTGTATTAACTCACTGTCTATTGTAATAACCCACTGTCTATTGTAATAACCCACTGTCGATTGTGTTAACTCACTGTCTATTGTATTAACTCACTGTTATTGTGTTAACTCGCTGTCTATTGTATTAACTCACTGTCTATTGTAATAACTCACTGTCTATTGCATTAACCCACTGTCTATTGTATTAACACACTGTCTATTATATTAACGTACTGTCTATTGTATCAACCACTGTCTATTGTATCAACCTACTGTCTATTGTGTTTACTCACACTCTATTGTATTAACACACTGTCTATTGTAATAACCCACTGTCTATTGTATTAACGGAATGTCTATTGTAATAACCCACTGTCTATTGTATTAACCCACTGTCTATTGTGTTAACTCACTGTCTATTGTATTAACTCACTGTCTATTGTATTATCCCACTGTCTATTGTGTTAACTCACTGTCTAATGTATTAACTCATTGTCTATTGTAATAACCCACTGTCTTTTGTATTAACCAACTGTCTATTGTGTTAACTCACTGTCTAATGTATTAACTCACTGTCTATTGTAATAACCCACTGTCTTTTGTATTGACCCACTGTCTATTGTGTTAACTCACTGTCTATTTTATTAACTCACAGTCTAATGTATTAACCCGCTGTCTATTGTATTAACGCACTGTCTATTGTATTAACCCACTGTCTATTGTATTAACTCACGGTCTATTGTATTAACCCACTGTCTATTGTGTTAACTCACTGTCTATTGTATTAACCCACTGTCTATTGTGTTAACTCGCTGTCTATTGTATTAACTCACTGTCTATTGTAATAACTCACTGTCTATTGCATTAACCCACTTTCTATTCTATTAACACACTGTCTATTATATTAACGCACTGTCTATTGTGTTAACTCACTGTTCATTGTATTAACGCACTGTCTATTGTATTTACCCACTGTCTATTGTATTAACCCACTTCCCATTGTGTTAACTCACTGTCTATTGTGTTTACTTTCTGTCTATTGTGTTAACTTACTGTCTAATGTATTAACTCACTGTCTAATGTATTAACTCACTGTTATTGTGTTAACTCGCTGTCTATTGTATTAACTCACTGTCTATTGTAATAACTCACTGTCTATTGCCTTAGCCACTGTCTATTGTATTAACACACTGTCTATCATAATAACGCACTGTCTATTGTATCAACCCACTGTCTATTATGTTAACTCACTGTCTATTGTAATAACTCACTGTCTATTGTATTAACCCACTGTCTATTGTGTTAACTCACTGTTCATTGTATTAACTCTCCGTCTAATGTATTAACCCACTGTCTATTGTGTTCACCCACTGTCTATTGTATTAACTCACTGTCTATTGTAATAACCCACTGTCTATTGTAATAACCCACTGTCTATTGTAATAACGCACTGACTATTGTATTAAACCACTGTCTATTGTGTTAACTCACTCTCTATTTTATTAATTCACTGTCTATTGTATTAACTCACTGTCTATTGTACTAACCCACTGTCTATTGTGTTAACTCACTGTTTATTGGGTTAACCCACTGTCTATTGTATTAACGCACTGTCTATTGTATTAACCCACTGTCTATTGTGTTTACTCACTGTCTATTGTATTAACTCTCTGTCTATTGTATTAACACACAGTCTATTGTGTTAACTCACTGTCTATTGTGTTAACTCACTGTCTATTTTATTAATTCACTGTCTATTGTATTAACTCACTGTCTATTGTATTAACCCACTGTCTATTGTGTTAACACACTGTCTATTATATTAACACACTGTCTATTGTATTAACCCATTGTCTATTGTGTTAACTCACTGTCTATTGTATTAACTCTCTGTCTATTGTATTATCCCACTGTCTATTGTGTTAACTCACTGTCTAATGTATTAACTCACTGTCTATTGTATTAACCCACTGTCTATTGTATTAACTCACTGTCTATTATATTAACGCACTGTCTATTGTATTAATCCACTGTCTATTGTGTTTACTCACTCTCTATTGTATTATCTCTCTGTCTATTGTATTAACACACAGTCTATTGTGTAAACTCACTGTCTATTTTATTAATTCACTGTCGATTGTATTAACTCACTGTCTATTGTTCCAACCCACTGTCTATTGTATTAACTCACTGTCTATTATATTAACGCACTGTCTATTGTATTAACCCACTGTCTATTGTGTTTACTCACTGTCTATTGTATTAACTCTCTGTCTATTGTATTAACACACAGTCTATTGTGTAAACTCACTGTCTATTTTATTAATTCACTGTCGATTGTATTAACTCACTGTCTATTGTATTAACCCACTGTCTATTGTGTTAACACACTGTCTATTATATTAACACACTGTCTATTGTATTAACCCATTGTCTATTGTGTTAACTCACTGTCTATTGTATTAACTCTCTGTCTATTGTATTATCCCACTGTCTATTGTGTTAACTCACTGTCTAATGTATTAACTCACTGTCTATTGTATTAACCCACTCTCTATTGTGTTAACTCACTTTCTAATGTATTAACTCACTGTCTATTGTAATAACCCACTGTCTATTGTATTAACTCACTGTCTATTATATTAACCCACTGTCTATTTTGTTAACTCACTGTCTATTTTATTAACTCACTGTCTGTTTTGTTAACTCACTGTCTATTGTATTAATTCAATGTCTATTGTAATAACTCACTGTCTATTGTAATAACTCACTGTGTATTGTATTAACCCATTGTCTATTGTATTAACCCACTGTCTATTGTATTAACCCACTACCTATTGTGTTAACTCACTGTCTAATGTATTAACGCACTGTCTATTGTGTTTACTTTCTGTCTATTGTATTAACTCACTGTCTATTGTATTAACCCACTGTCTATTGTATTAACCCACTGTCAATTGTATTAAATCACTGTCTATTGTATTAATTCACTGTCTATTGTAATAACTCGCTGTGTAATGTATTAACCCATTGTCTATTGTGTTAACTTACTGTCTATTGTGTTTACTCACTGTCTAATGTATTAACTCACTGTCTATTGTATTAACCGACTGTCTATTGTGTTAACTCACTTTCTAATGTATTAACTCACTGTCTATTGTAATAACTCACTGTCTATTGCATTAACCCACTTTCTATTCTATTAACACACTGTCTATTATATTAACGCACTGTCTATTGTATTAACCCACTGTCTATTGTGTTAACTCACTGTTCATTGTATTAACGCACTGTCTATTGTATTTACCCACTGTCTATTGTATTAACCCACTTTCCATTGTGTTAACTCACTGTCTATTGTATTTACTTTCTGTCTATTGTGTTAACTCACTGTCTAATGTATTAACTCACTGTCTAATGTATTAACTCACTGTTATTGTGTTAACTCGCTGTCTATTGTATTAACTCACTGTCTATTGTAATAACTCACTGTCTATTGCCTTAGCCACTGTCTATTGTATTAACACACTGTCTATCATAATAACGCACTGTCTATTGTATCAACCCACTGTCTATTATGTTAACTCACTGTCTATTGTAATAACTCACTGTCTATTGTATTAACCCACTGTCTATTGTGTTAACTCACTGTTCATTGTATTAACTCTCTGTTATTGTGTTAACTCGCTGTCTATTGTATTAACTCCCTGTCTATTGTAATAACTCACTGTCTATTGCATTAACCCACTGTCTAATGTATTAAAACTCTGTCTATTATATTAACGCACTGTCTATTGTATCAACCCACTGTCTATTGTGTTAACTCACTGTCTATTGTATTAACACACTGTCTATTGTAATAACCCACTGTCTATTGTATTAACGCAATGTCTATTGTGTTAACTCACTGTCTATTGTGTTCACCCACTGTCTATTGTATTAATTCACTGTCTATTGTGTTAATTCACTGTCTATTGTAATAACTTACTGTCTATTGTAATAACCCTCTATGTATTGTGTTAGCTCACTGTCTAATGTATTAACGCACTGTCTATTGTATTTACCCACTGTCTATTGCATTAACCCACTGTCTATTGTGTTAACCCACTGTCTATTGTTTTAACTCACTGTCTATTGTGTTTAATCTCTGTCTATTGTAATAACCCACTGTCTATTGTATTAACCCACTGTCTATTGTGTTAACTCACTGTTCATTGTATTAACTCTCTGTCTAATGTATTAACCCACTGTCTATTGTGTTCACCCACTGTCTATTGTATTAAGTCACTGTCTATTGTATTAACTCACTGTCTATTGTAATAACCCACTGTCTATTGTAATAACCCACTGTCTATTGTAATAACGCACTGACTATTGTATTAAACCACTGTCTATTGTGTTAACTCACTCTCTATTTTATTAATTCACTGTCTATTGTATTAACTCACTGTCTATTGTGTTAACTCACTGTCTATTGTATTAACTCACTGTCTATTGTATTAACCCACTGTCTATTGTATTAACCCACTGTCTATTGTATTAACCCACTGTCAATTGTATTAAATCACTGTCTATTGTATTAATTCACTGTCTATTGTAATAACTCGCTGTGTAATGTATTAACCCATTGTCTATTGTGTTAACTTACTGTCTATTGTGTTTACTCACTGTCTAATGTATTAACTCACTGTCTATTGTATTAACCGACTGTCTATTGTGTTAACTCACTTTCTAATGTATTAACTCACTGTCTATTGTAATAACCCACTGTCTATTGTATTAACTCACTGTCTATTGTATTAACCCACTATCTATTGTGTTAACTCATTGTCTATTGTGTTAACTCACTTTCTATTGTAGTAACCCACTTTCTATTGTAATGACTCACTGTCTGTTGTGTTAACCCTCTATCTATTGTGTTAACTCACTGTCCAATGTATTAACTCACTGTCTATTGTAATAACCCTTTGTCTATTGTATAAACCCACTGTCTATTTTGTTAACTCACTGTCTATTGTATTAACCCACTATCTATTGTATTAACTCACTATCTATTGTGTTAACTCACTGTCTATTGTAATAACTCACTGTCTATTGTATTAACCCTCTATCTATTGTGTTAACTCACTGTCTAATGTATTAACGCACAGTCTATTGTATTTACCCACTGTCTGTTGCATTAACCCACTGTCTATTGTGTTAACCCACTGTCTATTGTTTTAACTCACTGTCTATTGTGTTTAATCTCTGTCTATTGTAATAACCTACTGTCTATTGTATTAACCCACTGTCTATTGTATTAACCCACTGTCCATTGTATTTATTCATTGTCTATTGTATTAACCCACTGTCTATTGTATTAACCCACTGTCTATTGTGTTAACTCACTGTCTATTGTGTTAACCTACTGTCTATTGTGTTAACTCACTGTCTATTGTATTAATTCAATGTCTATTGTAATAACTCACTGTCTATTGTAATAACTCACTGTGTATTGTATTAACCCATTGTCTATTGTATTAACCCACTGTCTATTGTATTAACCCACTACCTATTGTGTTAACTCACTGTCTAATATATTAACGCACTGTCTATTGTATTAACTCACTGTCTATTGTATTAACCCACTGTCTATTGTATTAACCCACTGTCTATTGTATTAACCCACTGTCCATTGTATTAAATCACTGTCTATTGTATTAATTCACTGTCTATTGTAATAACTCGCTGTGTAATGTATTAACCCATTGTCTATTGTCTTAACTCACTGTCTATTGTATTAATTCACTGTCTGTTGTATTAACCCACTGTCTCTTGTATTAACCCACTGTCTATAGTGTTAAATCACAGTCTATTGCATAAACTCACTGTCTGTTGTGTGTTAACCCACTGTCTATTGTATTAACTCTCTGTTATTGTGTTAACTCGCTGTCTATTGTATTAACTCCCTGTCTATTGTAATAACTCACTGTCTATTGCATTAACCCACTGTCTAATGTATTAAAACTCTGTCTATTATATTAACGCACTGTCTATTGTATCAACCCACTGTCTATTGTGTTAACTCACTGTCTATTGTATTAACACACTGTCTATTGTAATAACCCACTGTCTATTGTATTAACGCAATGTCTATTGTGTTAACTCACTGTCTATTGTGTTCACCCACTGTCTATTGTATTAATTCACTGTCTATTGTGTTAATTCACTGTCTATTGTAATAACTTACTGTCTATTGTAATAACCCTCTATGTATTGTGTTAACTCACTGTCTAATGTATTAACGCACTGTCTATTGTATTTACCCACTGTCTATTGCATTAACCCACTGTCTATTGTGTTAACCCACTGTCTATTGTTTTAACTCACTGTCTATTGTGTTTAATCTCTGTCTATTGTAATAACCCACTGTCTATTGTATTAACCCACTGTCTGTTGTATTAACCCACTGTCCATTGTATTTATTCATTGTCTATTGTATTAACCCACTGTCTATTGTATTAACCCACTGTCTATTGTGTTAACTCACTGTCTATTGTGTTAACCTACTGTCTATTGTGTTAACTCACTGTCTATTGTATTAATTCAATGTCTATTGTAATAACTCACTGTCTATTGTAATAACTCACTGTGTATTGTATTAACCCATTGTCTATTGTATTAACCCACTGTCTATTGTATTAACCCACTATCTATTGTGTTAACTCACTGTCTAATGTATTAACGCACTGTCTATTGTGTTTACTTTCTGTCTATTGTATTAACTCACTGTCTATTGTAATAACTCACTGTCTATTTATTAACCCACTGTCTATTGTATTAACCCACTGTCCATTGTATTAAATCACTGTCCATTGTATTAATTCACTGTCTATTGTAATAACTCGCTGTGTAATGTATTAACCCATTGTCTATTGAGTTAACTCACTGTCTATTGTGTTAACTCACTGTCTATTGTATTAATTCACTGTCTGTTGTAATAACTCACTGTGTATTGTATTAACCCACTGTCTATTGTGTTACCTCACTGTTCCCTGTATTAACTATCTGTCTAATGTATTAACTCACTGTCTATTGTGTTAAGTCACTGTCTATTGTATTAACCCACTGTCTATTGTATTAACCCACTTTCTATTGTGTTAACTCACTGTCTATTTTATTAACTCACTGTCTATTTTATTAACTCACTGTCTAATGTATTAACCCGCTGTCTATTGTATTAACTCACTGTCTATTGTATTAACCCACTGTCTACTGCATTCACTCACTGTCTGTTGTATTAACCCACGGTCTATTGTATTAATGCACTGTCTATTATATTAACCCACTGTCTATTTTATTAACTTACTGTGTAATGTATTAAACCGCTTTCTATTGTATTAACCAACTGTCTATTGTATTAACTCATTGTCTATTGTGTTAACCCACTGTCTATTGTATTAATCCACTGTCTATTGTATTAACTCACTGTCTATTGCACTAACTCACTGTCTATTGTATTAACTCACTGTCTATTGTGTTAACTCACTGTCTATTGTGTTCACCCACTGTCTATTGTATTAATTCACTGCCTATTGTATTAATTTACTGTCTATTGTAATAACTCACTGTCTATTGTAATAACTCACTGTCTATTGTATTAATTCACTGTCTATTGTAATAACTCACTGTCTATTGTGTTAACTCACTGTCTATTGTGTTCACCCACTGTCTATTGTATTAATTCATTGTCCATTGTGTTAATTCACTGTCTATTGTAATAACTCACTGTCTATTGTAATAACTCACTGTCTATTGTATTAACCCTTTGTCTATTGTGTTACCTCACTGTCTACTGTATTACTTCACTGTCTATTGTAATAACTCACTGTCTATTGTGTTAACTCAGTGTCTATTGTGTTAACTCACTGTCTATTGTGTTAACTCACTGTCTATTTTATTAATTCACTGTCTATTGTATTAACTCACTGTCTATTGTATTAACCCACTGTCTATTGTGTTAACACACTGTCTATTATATTAACACACTGTCTATTGTATTAACCCATTGTCTATTGTGTTAACTCACTGTCTGTTGTATTAACTCTCTGTCTATTGTATTATCCCACTGTCTCTTGTGTTAACTCACTGTCTAATGTATTAACTCACTGTCTATTGTATTAACCCACTGTCAATTGTATTATCCCACTGTCTATTGTGTTAACTCACTGTCTAATGTATTAACTCACTGTCTATTGTATTAACCCACTGTCTCTTGTGTTATCTCACTTTCTAATGTATTAACTCACTGTCTATTGTAATAACCCACTGTCTATTGTATTAACTCACTGTCTATTATATTAACCCACTGTCTATTTTGTTAACTCACTGTCTATTTTATTAACTCACTGTCTATTTTGTTAACTCACTGTCTAATGTTTTAACGCACTGTCTATTGTGTTAACTCATTGTCTATTGTGTTAACTCACTTTCTATTGTAGTAACCCACTTTCTATTGTAATAACTCACTGTCTATTGTATTAACCCTCTATCTATTGTGTTAACTCACTGTCTATTGTACTAACCCTTTGTCTATTGTATAAACCCACTGTCTATTTTGTTAACTCACTGTCTATTGTATTAACCCACTATCTATTGTATTAACTCACTGTCTATTGTATTAACCTTCTATCTATTGTGTTAACTCACTTTCTAATGTATTAACGCACTGTCTATTGTATTTACCCACTGTCTATTGCATTAACCCACTGTCTATTGTGTTAACCCACTGTCTATTGTGTTAACTCTCTGTCTATTGTAATAACTCACTGTCTATTGTATTAACCCACTGTCTATTGTATTAACCCACTGTCCATTGTATTAAATCACTGTCTATTGTATTAACTCACTGTTTATTGTAATAACTCGCTGTGTCATGTATTAACCCATTGTCTATTGTGTTAACTCACTGTCTATTGTGTTAACTCACTGTCTATTGTATTAATTCACTGTCTGTTGTAATAACTCACTGTCTATTGTATTAACCCACTGTCTATTGTGTTACCTCACTGTTCCCTGTATTAACTATCTGTCTAATGTATTAACTCACTGTCTATTGTGTTCAGTCACTGTCTATTGTATTAACTCACTGCCTATTGTATTAACCCACTGTCTATTGTATTAACCCACTGTCTATTGTGTTAACTCACTGTCTATTTTATTAACTCACTGTCTATTTTATTAACTCACTGTCTAATGTATTAACCCGCTGTCTATTGTATTACCTCACTGTCTATTGTATTAACCCACTGTCTATTGCATTCACTCACTGTCTATTGTATTAACCCACGGTCTATTGTATTAATGCACTGTCTATTATATTAACCCACTGTCTATTTTATTAACTTACTGTGTAATGTATTAAACCGCTTTCTATTGTATTAACCAACTGTCTATTGTATTAACTCATTGTCTATTGTGTTAACTCACTGTCTATTGTATTAATCCACTGTCTATTGCACTAACTCACTGTCTATTGTATTAACTCACTCTACTGTGTTAACTCACTGTCTATTGTATTAATTCACTGTCTATTGTAAGAACTCACTGTCTATTGTGTTAACTCACTGTCTATTGTATTAACTCACTGTCTATTGTGTTAACTCACTGTCTATTGTGTTCACCCACTGTCTATTGTATTAATTCACTGCCTATTGTATTAATTTACTGTCTATTGTAATAACTCACTGTCTATTGTATTAATTCACTGTCTATTGTAATAACTCACTGTCTATTGTGTTAACTCACTGTCTATTGTGTTCACCCACTGTCTATTGTATTAATTCACTGTCTATTGTGTTAATTCACTGCCTATTGTAATAACTCACTGTCTATTTGTAATAACTCACTGTCTATTATGTTAACGCACTGTCTATTGTATTAACATACTGTCTATTGTATTAACCCAATATCTATTCTGTTAACTCACTGTCTATTATGTTAACTCACTGTCTATTGTATTAACCCAATATCTATTCCGTTAACTCACTGTCTATTGTATTAACTCACTGTCTATTGTATTAACTCACTGTCTATTGTGTTAACTCACTGTCTATTGTATTAACACACTGTCTATTGTATTAACCCACTGTCCATTGTATTAAATCACTGTCTATTGTATTAACTCACTGTTTATTGTAATAACTCGCTGTGTCATGTATTAACCCATTGTCTATTGTGTTAACTCACTGTCTATTGTGTTAACTCACTGTCTATTGTATTAATTCACTGTCTGTTGTAATAACTCACTGTCTATTGTATTAACCCACTGTCTATTGTGTTACCTCACTGTTCCCTGTATTAACTATCTGTCTAATGTATTAACTCACTGTCTATTGTGTTCAGTCACTGTCTATTGTATTAACTCACTGCCTATTGTATTAACCCACTGTCTATTGTATTAACCCACTGTCTATTGTGTTAACTCACTGTCTATTTTATTAACTCACTGTCTATTTTATTAACTCACTGTCTAATGTATTAACCCGCTGTCTATTGTATTACCTCACTGTCTATTGTATTAACCCACTGTCTATTGCATTCACTCACTGTCTATTGTATTAACCCACGGTCTATTGTATTAATGCACTGTCTATTATATTAACCCACTGTCTATTTTATTAACTTACTGTGTAATGTATTAAACCGCTTTCTATTGTATTAACCAACTGTCTATTGTATTAACTCATTGTCTATTGTGTTAACTCACTGTCTATTGTATTAATCCACTGTCTATTGCACTAACTCACTGTCTATTGTATTAACTCACTCTACTGTGTTAACTCACTGTCTATTGTATTAATTCACTGTCTATTGTAAGAACTCACTGTCTATTGTGTTAACTCACTGTCTATTGTATTAACTCACTGTCTATTGTGTTAACTCACTGTCTATTGTGTTCACCCACTGTCTATTGTATTAATTCACTGCCTATTGTATTAATTTACTGTCTATTGTAATAACTCACTGTCTATTGTAATAACTCACTGTCTATTGTAATAACTCACTGTCTATTGTATTAATTCACTGTCTATTGTAATAACTCACTGTCTATTGTGTTAACTCACTGTCTATTGTGTTCACCCACTGTCTATTGTATTAATTCACTGTCTATTGTGTTAATTCACTGCCTATTGTAATAACTCACTGTCTATTTGTAATAACTCACTGTCTATTATGTTAACTCACTGTCTATTGTATTAACATACTGTCTATTGTATTAACCCAATATCTATTCTGTTAACTCACTGTCTATTATGTTAACTCACTGTCTATTGTATTAACCCAATATCTATTCCGTTAACTCACTGTGTATTATGTTAACTCACTGTCTATTGTATTAACTCACTGTCTATTGTATTAACTCACTGTCTATTGTGTTAACTCACTGTCTATTGTATTAACACACTGTCTATTGTATTAACCCAATATCTATTCTGTTAACTCACTGTGTATTATGTTAACTCACTATCTATTGTATTAACCCAATATCTATTCCGTTAACTCACTGTGTATTATGTTAACTCACTGTCTATTGTGTTAACTCACTGTCTATTGTGTTAACTCACTGTCTATTGCATTAACTCACTGTCTGTTGCTTTAACTCACTGTCTATTGTATTCACTCACTGTCTATTGCAATAACTCACTGCCTATTCTATTAACTCACTGTCTATTGTATTAGCAGGCTCTCTATTTGTAATAACTCACTGTCTATTATGTTAACTCACTGTCTATCGTATTAACTCACTGTCTATTGTAACAACTCACTGTCTATTGTGTTAACTCACTGTCTATTGTATTAACACACTGTCTATTGTATTCACTCACTGTCTATTGTGTTAACTCACTATCTATTGTATTAACTCACTTTCTATTGTATTAACCCAATATCTATTCCGTTAACTCACTGTCTATTATGTTAACTCACTGTCTATTGTGTTAACTCACTGTCTATTGTGTTAACTCACTGTGTGTTGCATTAACTCACTGTCTGTTGCATTAACTCACTGTCTGTTGTATTCACTCACTATCTATTGCAATAACTCACTGCCTATTCTATTAACTCACTGTCTATTGTATTAGCACGCTCTCTATTTGTAATAACTCACTGTCTATTATGTTAACTCATTGTCTATCGTATTAACTCACTGTCTATTGTAATAACTCACTGTCTATTATGTTAACTCACTGTCTATTGTTTTAACACACAGTCTATTGTATTCACTCACTGTCTATTGTGTTAACTCACTATCTATTGTATTAACTCACTTTCTATTGTATTAACCCAATATCTATTCTGTTAACTCACTGTCTATTATGTTAACTCACTGTCTATTGTGTTAACTCACTGTCTATTGCATTAACTCACTGTCTGTTGTATTAACTCACTGTTGTTGTATTAACTCACTGTCTATTGTATTAATTCACAGTCTATTGTAATAACTCACTGTCTATTGTAATAACTCACTGCCTATTGTATTAACCCACTGTCTATTGTGTTAACTCACTGTCTATTTTATTAACTCACTGTCTATTTTATTAACTCACTGTCTAATGTATTAACCCGCTGTCTATTGTATTACCTCACTGTCTATTGTATTAACCCACTGTCTATTGCATTCACTCACTGTCTATTGTATTAACCCACGGTCTATTGTATTAATGCACTGTCTATTATATTAACCCACTGTCTATTTTATTAACTTACTGTGTAATGTATTAAACCGCTTTCTATTGTATTAACCAACTGTCTATTGTATTAACTCATTGTCTATTGTGTTAACTCACTGTCTATTGTATTAATCCACTGTCTATTGCACTAACTCACTGTCTATTGTATTAACTCACTCTACTGTGTTAACTCACTGTCTATTGTATTAATTCACTGTCTATTGTAAGAACTCACTGTCTATTGTGTTAACTCACTGTCTATTGTATTAACTCACTGTCTATTGTGTTAACTCACTGTCTATTGTGTTCACCCACTGTCTATTGTATTAATTCACTGCCTATTGTATTAATTTACTGTCTATTGTAATAACTCATTGTCTATTGTAATAACTCACTGTCTATTGTAATAACTCACTGTCTATTGTATTAATTCACTGTCTATTGTAATAACTCACTGTCTATTGTGTTAACTCACTGTCTATTGTGGTCACCCACTGTCTATTGTATTAATTCACTGTCTATTGTAATAACTCACTGTCTATTGTAATAACTCACTGTCTATTGTATTAACCCATTGTCTATTGTGTTACCTACTGTCTACTGTATTAATTCACTGTCTATTGTAATAACTCACTGTCTATTGTGTTAACTCACTGTCTATTGTATTAACCCATTGTCTCTTGTGTTACCTCACTGTCTATTGTATTAATTCACTGTCTATTGTAATAACTCACTGTCTATTGTGTTAACTCACTGTCTATTGTATTAACTCAGTTATTGTGTTAACTCGCTGCCTATTGTATTAACTCACTGTCTACTTTAATAACTCACTGTCTATTGCATTAACCCACTGTCTATTGTATTAACACACTGTCTATTGTGTTAACTCACTGTCTATTGTGTTCACCCACTGTCTATTGTATTAATTCACTGCCTATTGTATTAATTTACTGTCTATTGTAATAACTCACTGTCTATTGTAATAACTCACTGTCTATTGTAATAACTCACTGTCTATTCTATTAATTCACTGTCTATTGTAATAACTCACTGTCTATTGTGTTAACTCACTGTCTATTGTGTTCACCCACTGTCTATTGTATTAATTCACTGTCTATTGTGTTAATTCACTGTCTATTGTAATAACTCACTGTCTATTGTGTTAACTCACTGTCTATTGTATTAACCCATTGTCTCTTGTGTTAACTCACTGTCTATTGTATTAATTCACTGTCTATTGTAATAACTCACTGTCTATTGTGTTAACTCACTGTCTATTGTATTAACTCAGTTATTGTGTTAACTCGCTGCCTATTGTATTAACTCACTGTCTACTTTAATAACTCACTGTCTATTGCATTAACCCACTGTCTATTGTATTAACACACTGTCTATTATATTAACGCACTGTCTATTGTATCAACCCACTGTTTATTGTGTTAACTCACTGTCTATTGTATTAACACACTGTCTATTGTAATAACCCACTGCCTATTGCATTTACCCATTGTCTATTGTATTAACCCACTGTCTATTGTATTAATACACTGTCTATTGTAATAACTCACTGTCTATTGTAAGAACTCACTGTGTATTGTATTAGCTCACTGTTCATTGTATTAACTCACTGTCTAATGTTTTAAGTCACTGTCTATTGTGTTAACGCACTGTCTATTGTATTAACTCACTGTCTATTGTATTAACTCACTGTTATTGTGTTAACTCGCTGTCTATTGTATTAACTCACTGTCTATTGTAATAACTCACTGTCTATTGCGTTAGCCACTGTCTATTGTATTTACACACTGTCTATTGTATTAACTCCCTGTCTATTGTAATAACTCTCTGTCTATTGCATTAACCCACTGTGTAATGTATTAAAACTCTGTCTATTATATTAACGATCTGTCTATTGCATCAACCCACTGTCTATTGTGTTAACTCACTGTCTAATGTATTAACGCACTGTCTATTGTATTTACCCACTGTCTATTGCATTAACCCACTGTCTATTGTGTTCACCCACTGTCTATTGTTTTAACTCACTGTCTATTGTGTTTAATCTCTGTCTATTGTAATAACCCACTGTCTATTGTATTAACCCACTGTCTGTTGTATTAACCCACTGTCCATTGTATTTATTCATTGTCTATTGTATTAACCCACTGTCTATTGTATTAACCCACTGTCTATTGTGTTAACTCACTGGCTATAATGTTAACTCACTGTCTATTGTGTTAACCTACTGTCTATTGTGTTAACTCACTGTCTATTGTATTAATTCAATGTCTATTGTAATAACTCACTGTCTATTGTAATAACTCACTGTGTATTGTATTAACCCATTGTCTATTGTATTAACCCACTGTCTATTGTATTAACCCACTATCTATTGTGTTAACTCACTGTCTAATGTATTAACGCACTGTCTATTGTGTTTACTTTCTGTCTATTGTAATAACTCACTGTCTATTGTATTAACCCACTGTCTATTGTATTAACCCACTCTCCATTGTATTAAATCACTGTCTATTATATTAATTCACTGTCTATTGTAATAACTCGCTGTGTAATGTATTAACCCATTGTCTATTGTGTTAACTCACTGTCTGTTGTAATAACTCACTGTCTATTGTATTAACCCACTGTCTATTGTGTTACCTCACTGTTCCCTGTATTAACTATCTGTCTATTGTATTAACCCACTGTCCATTGTATTAACTCGCTGTCTATTGTATTAACCCACTATCTCTTGTATTGACCCACTATCTATTGCATTAACCCACTGTCTATTGTAATTAACCCACTATCTATTCTGTTAACTCACTGTCTATTTTATTAACTCATTGTCTATTGTATTTACCCACTGTCTATTTTATTAACCCAGTATCTACTGTTTTAACTCACTGTCTATTGTATTAACTCACAGTCTATTGCAATAACTCACTGCCTATTCTATTAACTCACTTTCTCTTGTAATAACACACTGTCTATTATAATAACCAACTGTCTATTGTATTAACTCACTGTCTATTGTAATAACTCACTGTCCATTGTATAAACACACTGTCTACTGTAATAACTTCTTATCTATTTTGTTAACTCACTGTCTATTGTATTAACCCACTATCTATTGTATTAACCCACTATCTATTGTGTTAACTCACTGTCTGTTGTAATAACTCACTGACTATTGTATTAACTGACTGTCTATTGTATTAACTGACTGTCTATTGTATTAACTGACTGTCTATTGTAATAACTCACTGTCTATTGTAATAACTCACTGACTATTGTAATAACTCACTGTCTATTGTAATAACTCACTGTCTATTGTATTAACTCACTGTCTATTGTAATAACTCACTGACTATTGTAATAACTCACTATCTATTGTATTAACCCACTATCTATTGTGTTAACTCACTGTCTATTGTTTTAACTCACTGTCTATTGTGTTAACTCACTGTCTATTTTATTAACTCATTGTCTATTGTATTTACCCACTGTCTATTGTATTAACCCAGTATCTATTGTTTTAACTCACTGTCTATTGTATTAACCCAGTATCTATTGTTTTAACTCACTGTCTATTGTATTAACTCACAGTCTATTGCAATAACACACTGTCTATTCTAATAACTCATTGTCTAATCTATGAACTCACTGTCTATTGTATTAATACACTGTCTATTGTATTAACTCACTGTCTATTGTATTAACTCACTGTCTATTGATTAATACACTGTCTATTGTATTAACTCACTGTCTGTTGCTTTAACCCACTGTCTATTGTGTTAACTCACTGTCTATTGTATTAAATCACTGACTATTCTATTAACTCACTGTCTATTGTATTAATACACTGTCTATTGTATTAACTCACTGTCTGTTGCATTAACTCACTGACTATTGTATTCACTCACTGTCTATTGCAATAACTCACTGCCTATTCTATTAACTCACTGTCTATTGTATTAGCACGCTCTCTATTTGTAATAACTCACTGTCTATTATGTTAACTCACTGTCTATTGTATTAACATACTGTCTATTGTATTAACCCAATATCTATTCTGTTAACTCACTGTCTATTATGTTAACTCACTGTCTATTGTATTAACCCAATATCTATTCCGTTACCTCACTGTGTATTATGTTAACTCACTGTCTATTGTATTAACTCACTGTCTATTGTATTAACTCACTGTCTATTGTGTTAACTCACTGTCTATTGTGTTCACCCACTGTCTATTGTATTAATTCACTGTCTATTGTGTTAATTCACTGCCTATTGTAATAACTCACTGTCTATTTGTAATAACTCACTGTCTATTATGTTAACTCACTGTCTATTGTATTAACATACTGTCTATTGTATTAACCCAATATCTATTCTGTTAACTCACTGTCTATTATGTTAACTCACTGTCTATTGTATTAACCCAATATCTATTCCGTTAACTCACTGTGTATTATGTTAACTCACTGTCTATTGTATTAACTCACTGTCTATTGTATTAACTCACTGTCTATTGTATTAACTCACTGTCTATTGTGTTAACTCACTGTCTATTGTATTAACACACTGTCTATTGTATTAACCCAATATCTATTCTGTTAACTCACTGTGTATTATGTTAACTCACTATCTATTGTATTAACCCAATATCTATTCCGTTAACTCACTGTGTATTATGTTAACTCACTGTCTATTGTGTTAACTCACTGTCTATTGTGTTAACTCACTGTCTATTGCATTAACTCACTGTCTGTTGCATTAACTCACTGTCTATTGTATTCACTCACTGTCTATTGCAATAACTCACTGCCTATTCTATTAACTCACTGTCTATTGTATTAGCAGGCTCTCTATTTGTAATAACTCACTGTCTATTATGTTAACTCACTGTCTATCGTATTAACTCACTGTCTATTGTAACAACTCACTGTCTATTGTGTTAACTCACTGTCTATTGTATTAACACACTGTCTATTGTATTCACTCACTGTCTATTGTGTTAACTCACTATCTATTGTATTAACTCACTTTCTATTGTATTAACCCAATATCTATTCCGTTAACTCACTGTCTATTATGTTAACTCACTGTCTATTGTGTTAACTCACTGTCTATTGTGTTAACTCACTGTCTGTTGCATTAACTCACTGTCTGTTGCATTAACTCACTGTCTGTTGTATTCACTCACTATCTATTGCAATAACTCACTGCCTATTCTATTAACTCACTGTCTATTGTATTAGCACGCTCTCTATTTGTAATAACTCACTGTCTATTATGTTAACTCATTGTCTATCGTATTAACTCACTGTCTATTGTAATAACTCACTGTCTATTATGTTAACTCACTGTCTATTGTTTTAACACACAGTCTATTGTATTCACTCACTGTCTATTGTGTTAACTCACTATCTATTGTATTAACTCACTTTCTATTGTATTAACCCAATATCTATTCTGTTAACTCACTGTCTATTATGTTAACTCACTGTCTATTGTGTTAACTCACTGTCTATTGCATTAACTCACTGTCTGTTGTATTAACTCACTGTTGTTGTATTAACTCACTGTCTATTGTATTAATTCACAGTCTATTGTAATAACTCACTGTCTATTGTAATAACTCACTGCCTATTGTATTAACCCACTGTCTATTGTGTTAACTCACTGTCTATTTTATTAACTCACTGTCTATTTTATTAACTCACTGTCTAATGTATTAACCCGCTGTCTATTGTATTACCTCACTGTCTATTGTATTAACCCACTGTCTATTGCATTCACTCACTGTCTATTGTATTAACCCACGGTCTATTGTATTAATGCACTGTCTATTATATTAACCCACTGTCTATTTTATTAACTTACTGTGTAATGTATTAAACCGCTTTCTATTGTATTAACCAACTGTCTATTGTATTAACTCACTGTCTGTTGCATTAACTCACTGACTATTGTATTCACTCACTGTCTATTGCAATAACTCACTGCCTATTCTATTAACTCACTGTCTATTGTATTAGCACGCTCTCTATTTGTAATAACTCACTGTCTATTATGTTAACTCACTGTCTATTGTATTAACATACTGTCTATTGTATTAACCCAATATCTATTCTGTTAACTCACTGTCTATTATGTTAACTCACTGTCTATTGTATTAACCCAATATCTATTCCGTTAACTCACTGTGTATTATGTTAACTCACTGTCTATTGTATTAACTCACTGTCTATTGTATTAACTCACTGTCTATTGTAATAACTCACTGTCTATTGTGTTAACTCACTGTCTATTGTATTAACACACTGTCTATTGTATTAACCCAATATCTATTCTGTTAACTCACTGTCTATTATGTTAACTCACTATCTATTGTATTAACCCAATATCTATTCCGTTAACTCACTGTGTATTATGTTAACTCACTGTCTATTGTGTTAACTCACTGTCTATTGTGTTCACCCACTGTCTATTGTATTAATTCACTGCCTATTGTATTAATTTACTGTCTATTGTAATAACTCACTGTCTATTGTAATAACTCACTGTCTATTGTAATAACTCACTGTCTATTGTATTAATTCACTGTCTATTGTAATAACTCACTGTCTATTGTGTTAACTCACTGTCTATTGTGTTCACCCACTGTCTATTGTATTAATTCACTGTCTATTGTAATAACTCACTGTCTATTGTAATAACTCACTGTCTATTCTATTAATTCACTGTCTATTGTAATAACTCACTGTCTATTGTGTTAACTCACTGTCTATTGTATTAACCCATTGTCTCTTGTGTTACCTCACTGTCTATTGTATTAATTCACTGTCTATTGTAATAACTCACTGTCTATTGTGTTAACTCACTGTCTATTGTATTAACTCAGTTATTGTGTTAACTCGCTGCCTATTGTATTAACTCACTGTCTACTTTAATAACTCACTGTCTATTGCATTAACCCACTGTCTATTGTATTAACACACTGTCTATTGTGTTAACTCACTGTCTATTGTGTTCACCCACTGTCTATTGTATTAATTCACTGCCTATTGTATTAATTTACTGTCTATTGTAATAACTCACTGTCTATTGTAATAACTCACTGTCTATTGTAATAACTCACTGTCTATTCTATTAATTCACTGTCTATTGTAATAACTCACTGTCTATTGTGTTAACTCACTGTCTATTGTGTTCACCCACTGTCTATTGTATTAATTCACTGTCTATTGTGTTAATTCACTGTCTATTGTAATAACTCACTGTCTATTGTGTTAACTCACTGTCTATTGTATTAACCCATTGTCTCTTGTGTTAACTCACTGTCTATTGTATTAATTCACTGTCTATTGTAGTAACTCACTGTCTATTGTGTTAACTCACTGTCTATTGTATTAACCCACTGTCTATTGTATTAACCCACTCTCCATTGTATTAAATCACTGTCTATTATATTAATTCACTGTCTATTGTAATAACTCGCTGTGTAATGTATTAACCCATTGTCTATTGTGTTAACTCACTGTCTGTTGTAATAACTCACTGTCTATTGTATTAACCCACTGTCTATTGTGTTACCTCACTGTTCCCTGTATTAACTATCTGTCTATTGTATTAACCCACTGTCCATTGTATTAACTCGCTGTCTATTGTATTAACTCACTGTCTATTGTATTAACCCACTATCTCTTGTATTGACCCACTATCTATTGCATTAACCCACTGTCTATTGTAATTAACCCACTATCTATTCTGTTAACTCACTGTCTATTTTATTAACTCATTGTCTATTGTATTTACCCACTGTCTATTTTATTAACCCAGTATCTACTGTTTTAACTCACTGTCTATTGTATTAACTCACAGTCTATTGCAATAACTCACTGCCTATTCTATTAACTCACTTTCTCTTGTAATAACACACTGTCTATTATAATAACCAACTGTCTATTGTATTAACTCACTGTCTATTGTAATAACTCACTGTCCATTGTATAAACCCACTGTCTATTGTAATAACTTCTTATCTATTTTGTTAACTCACTGTCTATTGTATTAATCCACTATCTATTGTATTAACCCACTATCTATTGTGTTAACTCACTGTCTGTTGTAATAACTCACTGACTATTGTATTAACTGACTGTCTATTGTATTAACTGACTGTCTATTGTATTAACTGACTGTCTATTGTAATAACTCACTGTCTATTGTAATAACTCACTGTCTATTGTATTAACTCACTGTCTATTGTAATAACTCACTGACTATTGTAATAACTCACTATCTATTGTATTAACCCACTATCTATTGTGTTAACTCACTGTCTATTGTTTTAACTCACTGTCTATTGTGTTAACTCACTGTCTATTTTATTAACTCATTGTCTATTGTATTTACCCACTGTCTATTGTATTAACCCAGTATCTATTGTTTTAACTCACTGTCTATTGTATTAACCCAGTATCTATTGTTTTAACTCACTGTCTATTGTATTAACTCACAGTCTATTGCAATAACACACTGTCTATTCTAATAACTCATTGTCTAATCTATGAACTCACTGTCTATTGTATTAATACACTGTCTATTGTATTAACTCACTGTCTATTGTATTAACTCACTGTCTATTGTAATAACTCACTGTCTATTGATTAATACACTGTCTATTGTATTAACTCACTGTCTGTTGCTTTAACCCACTGTCTATTGTGTTAACTCACTGTCTATTGTATTAAATCACTGACTATTCTATTAACTCACTGTCTATTGTATTAATACACTGTCTATTGTATTAACTCACTGTCTGTTGCATTAACTCACTGACTATTGTATTCACTCACTGTCTATTGCAATAACTCACTGCCTATTCTATTAACTCACTGTCTATTGTATTAGCACGCTCTCTATTTGTAATAACTCACTGTCTATTATGTTAACTCACTGTCTATTGTATTAACATACTGTCTATTGTATTAACCCAATATCTATTCTGTTAACTCACTGTCTATTATGTTAACTCACTGTCTATTGTATTAACCCAATATCTATTCCGTTAACTCACTGTGTATTATGTTAACTCACTGTCTATTGTATTAACTCACTGTCTATTGTATTAACTCACTGTCTATTGTAATAACTCACTGTCTATTGTGTTAACTCACTGTCTATTGTATTAACACACTGTCTATTGTATTGACCCAATATCTATTCTGTTAACTCACTGTCTATTATGTTAACTCACTATCTATTGTATTAACCCAATATCTATTCCGTTAACTCACTGTGTATTATGTTAACTCACTGTCTATTGTGTTAACTCACTGTCTATTGTGTTCACCCACTGTCTATTGTATTAATTCACTGCCTATTGTATTAATTTACTGTCTATTGTAATAACTCACTGTCTATTGTAATAACTCACTGTCTATTTTAATAACTCACTGTCTATTGTATTAATTCACTGTCTATTGTAATAACTCACTGTCTATTGTGTTAACTCACTGTCTATTGTGTTCACCCACTGTCTATTGTATTAATTCACTGTCTATTGTGTTAATTCACTGCCTATTGTAATAACTCACTGTCTATTTGTAATAACTCACTGTCTATTATGTTAACTCACTGTCTATTGTATTAACATACTGTCTATTGTATTAACCCAATATCTATTCTGTTAACTCACTGTCTATTATGTTAACTCACTGTCTATTGTATTAACCCAATATCTATTCCGTTAACTCACTGTGTATTATGTTAACTCACTGTCTATTGTATTAACTCACTGTCTATTGTATTAACTCACTGTCTATTGTGTTAACTCACTGTCTATTGTATTAACACACTGTCTATTGTATTAACCCAATATCTATTCTGTTAACTCACTGTGTATTATGTTAACTCACTATCTATTGTATTAACCCAATATCTATTCCGTTAACTCACTGTGTATTATGTTAACTCACTGTCTATTGTGTTAACTCACTGTCTATTGTGTTAACTCACTGTCTATTGCATTAACTCACTGTCTGTTGCATTAACTCACTGTCTATTGTATTCACTCACTGTCTATTGCAATAACTCACTGCCTATTCTATTAACTCACTGTCTATTGTATTAGCAGGCTCTCTATTTGTAATAACTCACTGTCTATTATGTTAACTCACTGTTTATCGTATTAACTCACTGTCTATTGTAACAACTCACTGTCTATTGTGTTAACTCACTGTCTATTGTATTAACACACTGTCTATTGTATTCACTCACTGTCTATTGTGTTAACTCACTATCTATTGTATTAACTCACTTTCTATTGTATTAACCCAATATCTATTCCGTTAACTCACTGTCTATTATGTTAACTCACTGTCTATTGTGTTAACTCACTGTCTATTGTGTTAACTCACTGTCTGTTGCATTAACTCACTGTCTGTTGCATTAACTCACTGTCTGTTGTATTCACTCACTATCTATTGCAATAACTCACTGCCTATTCTATTAACTCACTGTCTATTGTATTAGCACGCTCTCTATTTGTAATAACTCACTGTCTATTATGTTAACTCATTGTCTATCGTATTAACTCACTGTCTATTATAATAACTCACTGTCTATTATGTTAACTCACTGTCTATTGTTTTAACACACAGTCTATTGTATTCACTCACTGTCTATTGTGTTAACTCACTATCTATTGTATTAACTCACTTTCTATTGTATTAACCCAATATCTATTCTGTTAACTCACTGTCTATTATGTTAACTCACTGTCTATTGTGTTAACTCACTGTCTATTGCATTAACTCACTGTCTGTTGTATTAACTCACTGTTGTTGTATTAACTCACTGTCTATTGTATTAATTCACAGTCTATTGTAATAACTCACTGTCTATTGTAATAACTCACTGCCTATTGTATTAACCCACTGTCTATTGTGTTAACTCACTGTCTATTTTATTAACTCACTGTCTATTTTATTAACTCACTGTCTAATGTATTAACCCGCTGTCTATTGTATTACCTCACTGTCTATTGTATTAACCCACTGTCTATTGCATTCACTCACTGTCTATTGTATTAACCCACGGTCTATTGTATTAATGCACTGTCTATTATATTAACCCACTGTCTATTTTATTAACTTACTGTGTAATGTATTAAACCGCTTTCTATTGTATTAACCAACTGTCTATTGTATTAACTCATTGTCTATTGTGTTAACTCACTGTCTATTGTATTAATCCACTGTCTATTGCACTAACTCACTGTCTATTGTATTAACTCACTCTACTGTGTTAACTCACTGTCTATTGTATTAATTCACTGTCTATTGTAAGAACTCACTGTCTATTGTGTTAACTCACTGTCTATTGTATTAACTCACTGTCTATTGTGTTAACTCACTGTCTATTGTGTTCACCCACTGTCTATTGTATTAATTCACTGCCTATTGTATTAATTTACTGTCTATTGTAATAACTCACTGTCTATTGTAATAACTCACTGTCTATTGTAATAACTCACTGTCTATTGTAATAACTCACTGTCTATTGTATTAATTCACTGTCTATTGTAATAACTCACTGTCTATTGTGTTAACTCACTGTCTATTGTGTTCACCCACTGTCTATTGTATTAATTCACTGTCTATTGTAATAACTCACTGTCTATTGTAATAACTCACTGTCTATTCTATTAATTCACTGTCTATTGTAATAACTCACTGTCTATTGTGTTAACTCACTGTCTATTGTATTAACCCATTGTCTCTTGTGTTACCTCACTGTCTATTGTATTAATTCACTGTCTATTGTAATAACTCACTGTCTATTGTGTTAACTCACTGTCTATTGTATTAACTCAGTTATTGTGTTAACTCGCTGCCTATTGTATTAACTCACTGTCTACTTTAATAACTCACTGTCTATTGCATTAACCCACTGTCTATTGTATTAACACACTGTCTATTGTGTTAACTCACTGTCTATTGTGTTCACCCACTGTCTATTGTATTAATTCACTGCCTATTGTATTAATTTACTGTCTATTGTAATAACTCACTGTCTATTGTAATAACTCACTGTCTATTGTAATAACTCACTGTCTATTCTATTAATTCACTGTCTATTGTAATAACTCACTGTCTATTGTGTTAACTCACTGTCTATTGTGTTCACCCACTGTCTATTGTATTAATTCACTGTCTATTGTGTTAATTCACTGTCTATTGTAATAACTCACTGTCTATTGTGTTAACTCACTGTCTATTGTATTAACCCATTGTCTCTTGTGTTAACTCACTGTCTATTGTATTAATTCACTGTCTATTGTAATAACTCACTGTCTATTGTGTTAACTCACTGTCTATTGTATTAACTCAGTTATTGTGTTAACTCGCTGCCTATTGTATTAACTCACTGTCTACTTTAATAACTCACTGTCTATTGCATTAACCCACTGTCTATTGTATTAACACACTGTCTATTATATTAACGCACTGTCTATTGTATCAACCCACTGTTTATTGTGTTAACTCACTGTCTATTGTATTAACACACTGTCTATTGTAATAACCCACTGCCTATTGCATTTACCCATTGTCTATTGTATTAACCCACTGTCTATTGTATTAATACACTGTCTATTGTAATAACTCACTGTCTATTGTAAGAACTCACTGTGTATTGTATTAGCTCACTGTTCATTGTATTAACTCACTGTCTAATGTTTTAAGTCACTGTCTATTGTGTTAACGCACTGTCTATTGTATTAACTCACTGTCTATTGTATTAACTCACTGTTATTGTGTTAACTCGCTGTCTATTGTATTAACTCACTGTCTATTGTAATAACTCACTGTCTATTGCGTTAGCCACTGTCTATTGTACTTACACACTGTCTATTGTATTAACTCCCTGTCTATTGTAATAACTCTCTGTCTATTGCATTAACCCACTGTGTAATGTATTAAAACTCTGTCTATTATATTAACGATCTGTCTATTGCATCAACCCACTGTCTATTGTGTTAACTCACTGTCTAATGTATTAACGCACTGTCTATTGTATTTACCCACTGTCTATTGCATTAACCCACTGTCTATTGTGTTCACCCACTGTCTATTGTTTTAACTCACTGTCTATTGTGTTTAATCTCTGTCTATTGTAATAACCCACTGTCTATTGTATTAACCCACTGTCTGTTGTATTAACCCACTGTCCATTGTATTTATTCATTGTCTATTGTATTAACCCACTGTCTATTGTATTAACCCACTGTCTATTGTGTTAACTCACTGGCTATAATGTTAACTCACTGTCTATTGTGTTAACCTACTGTCTATTGTGTTAACTCACTGTCTATTGTATTAATTCAATGTCTATTGTAATAACTCACTGTCTATTGTAATAACTCACTGTGTATTGTATTAACCCATTGTCTATTGTATTAACCCACTGTCTATTGTATTAACCCACTATCTATTGTGTTAACTCACTGTCTAATGTATTAATGCACTGTCTATTGTGTTTACTTTCTGTCTATTGTAATAACTCACTGTCTATTGTATTAACCCACTGTCTATTGTATTAACCCACTCTCCATTGTATTAAATCACTGTCTATTATATTAATTCACTGTCTATTGTAATAACTCGCTGTGTAATGTATTAACCCATTGTCTATTGTGTTAACTCACTGTCTGTTGTAATAACTCACTGTCTATTGTATTAACCCACTGTCTATTGTGTTACCTCACTGTTCCCTGTATTAACTATCTGTCTATTGTATTAACCCACTGTCCATTGTATTAACTCGCTGTCTATTGTATTAACTCACTGTCTATTGTATTAACCCACTATCTCTTGTATTGACCCACTATCTATTGCATTAACCCACTGTCTATTGTAATTAACCCACTATCTATTCTGTTAACTCACTGTCTATTTTATTAACTCATTGTCTATTGTATTTACCCACTGTCTATTTTATTAACCCAGTATCTCCTGTTTTAACTCACTGTCTATTGTATTAACTCACAGTCTATTGCAATAACTCACTGCCTATTCTATTAACTCACTTTCTCTTGTAATAACACACTGTCTATTATAATAACCAACTGTCTATTGTATTAACTCACTGTCTATTGTAATAACTCACTGTCCATTGTATAAACCCACTGTCTATTGTAATAACTTCTTATCTATTTTGTTAACTCACTGTCTATTGTATTAATCCACTATCTATTGTATTAACCCACTATCTATTGTGTTAACTCACTGTCTGTTGTAATAACTCACTGACTATTGTATTAACTGACTGTCTATTGTATTAACTGACTGTCTATTGTAATAACTCACTGTCTATTGTAATAACTCACTGACTATTGTAATAACTCACTGTCTACTGTAATAACTCACTGTCTATTGTATTAACTCACTGTCTATTGTAATAACTCACTGACTATTGTAATAACTCACTATCTATTGTATTAACCCACTATCTATTGTGTTAACTCACTGTCTATTGTTTTAACTCACTGTCTATTGTGTTAACTCACTGTCTATTTTATTAACTCATTGTCTATTGTATTTACCCAATGTCTATTGTATTAACCCAGTATCTATTGTTTTAACTCACTGTCTATTGTATTAACCCAGTATCTATTGTTTTAACTCACTGTCTATTGTATTAACTCACAGTCTATTGCAATAACACACTGTCTATTCTAATAACTCATTGTCTAATCTATGAACTCACTGTCTATTGTATTAATACACTGTCTATTGTATTAACTCACTGTCTATTGTGTTAACTCACTGTCTATTGTAATAACTCACTGTCTATTGTAATAACTCACTGTCTATTGATTAATACACTGTCTATTGTATTAACTCACTGTCTGTTGCTTTAACCCACTGTCTATTGTGTTAACTCACTGTCTATTGTATTAAATCACTGACTATTCTATTAACTCACTGTCTATTGTATTAATACACTGTCTATTGTATTAACTCACTGTCTGTTGCATTAACTCACTGACTATTGTATTCACTCACTGTCTATTGCAATAACTCACTGCCTATTCTATTAGCTCACTGTCTATTGTATTAGCCCGCTCTCTATTTGTAATAACTCACTGTCTATTATGTTAACTCACTGTCTATTGTATTAACATACTGTCTATTGTATTAACCCAATATCTATTCTGTTAACTCACTGTCTATTATGTTAACTCACTGTCTATTGTATTAACCCAATATCTATTCCGTTAACTCACTGTGTATTATGTTAACTCACTGTCTATTGCATTAACTCACTGTCTGTTGCATTAACTCACTGTCTATTGTATTCACTCACTGTCTATTGCAATAACTCACTGCCTATTCTATTAACTCACTGTCTATTGTATTAGCAGGCTCTCTATTTGTAATAACTCACTGTCTATTATGTTAACTCACTGTCTATCGTATTAACTCACTGTCTATTGTAACAATTCACTGTCTATTGTGTTAACTCACTGTCTATTGTATTAACACACTGTCTATTGTATTCACTCACTGTCTATTGTGTTAACTCACTATCTATTGTATTAACTCACTTTCTATTGTATTAACCCAATATCTATTCCATTAACTCACTGTCTATTATGTTAACTCACTGTCTATTGTGTTAACTCACTGTCTGTTGCATTAACTCACTGTCTGTTGCATTAACTCACTGTCTATTGTATTCACTCACTATCTATTGCAATAACTCACTGCCTATTCTATTAACTCACTGTCTATTGTATTAGCACGCTCTCTATTTGTAATAACTCACTGTCTATTATGTTAACTCATTGTCTATCGTATTAACTCACTGTCTATTGTAATAACTCACTGTCTATTATGTTAACTCACTGTCTATTGTTTTAACACACAGTCTATTGTATTCACTCACTGTCTATTGTGTTAACTCACTATCTATTGTATTAACTCACTTTCTATTGTATTAACCCAATATCTATTCTGTTAACTCACTGTCTATTATGTTAACTCACTGTCTATTGTGTTAACTCACTGTCTATTGCATTAACTCACTGTCTGTTGTATTAACTCACTGTTGTTGTATTAACTCACTGTCTATTGTATTAATTCACAGTCTATTGTAATAACTCACTGTCTATTGTAATAACTCTCTGTCTATTGTATTAACCCACTATCTATTGTGTTAACTCACTGTCTATTGTGTTAACTCACTGTCTATTGTAATAACAGACTGTCTATTGTAATAACACACTGTCTATTGTCATAACTCACTGTCTATTGTCATAACTCACTGCCTATTGTATTAACCCACTGTCTATTGTGTTAACTCACTGTCTATTGTATTAAGTCACTGTCTATTGTATTTACCAACTCTCTATTGTATTAACCCACTATCTATTGTGTTAATTCAGTCTATATTGTATTACCCCCACCGTCTATTCTATTAACCCACTGTCTATTGTATTAATTCACTGTCCATTGTATTAACCCACTGTCTATTGTATTAACGCACTGTCTATTGTATTAACGCACTGTCTATTGTGTTTACTCACTGTCTATTGTATTAACCCACTGTCTATTGTATTAACCCACTATCTATTGTATTAACTCACTGTCTATTGTAATAACTCACTGACTATTGTAATAACTCACTGTCTATTGTATTAACTGACTGTCTATTCTATTAACTGACGGTCTATTGTAATAACTCACTGTCTATTATGATAACTCACTGACTATTGTAATAACTCACTGTCTATTGTAATAACTCACTGTCTATTGTATTAACCCACTGTCTATTTTATTAACTCATTGTCTATTGTATTTACCCACTGTCTATTGTGTTAACCCAGTATCTATTGTTTTAACTCACTGTCTATTGTATTAACTCACAGTCTATTGCAATAACTCATTGCCTATTCTATTAACTCATTTCTCTTGTAATAACACGCTGTCTATTGTAATAACCAACTGTCTATTGTATTAACTCACTGTCTATTGTAATAACCCACTGTCTATTCTAATAACTCATTGTCTAATCTATGAACTCACTGTCTATTGTATTAATACACTGTCTATTGTATTAACTCACTGTCTATTGTATTAAATCACTGTCTATTGTATTAACTCACTGTCTATTGTATTAATACACTGTCTATTGTATTAACTCACTGTCTGTTGCATTAACTCACTCTATTGTATTCACTCACTGTCTATTGCAATAACTCACTGCCTATTCTATTAACTCACTGTCTATTGTATTAGCACGCTCTCTATTCGTAATAACTCACTGTCTATTATGTTAACTCACTGTCTATTGTATTAACTCACTGTCTATTGTAATAACTCACTGTCTATTGTGTTAACTCACTGTCTATTGTATTAACACACTGTCTATTGTATTAACCTAATATCTATTCTGTTAACTCACTGTCTATTATGTTAACTCGCTGTCTATTGTATTAACTCACTGTCTATTGTATTAACCCACTATCTCTTGTATTGACCCACTATCTATTGCATTAACCCACTGTCTATTGTAATTAACCCACTATCTATTCTGTTAACTCACTGTCTATTTTATTAACTCATTGTCTATTGTATTTACCCACTGTCTATTTTATTAACCCAGTATCTACTGTTTTAACTCACTGTCTATTGTATTAACTCACAGTCTATTGCAATAACTCACTGCCTATTCTATTAACTCACTTTCTATTGTAATAACACACTGTCTATTATAATAACCAACTGTCTATTGTATTAACTCACTGTCTATTGTAATAACTCACTGTCCATTGTATAAACCCACTGTCTATTGTAATAACTTCTTATCTATTTTGTTAACTCACTGTCTATTGTATTAATCCACTATCTATTGTATTAACCCACTATCTATTGTGTTAACTCACTGTCTGTTGTAATAACTCACTGACTATTGTATTAACTGACTGTCTATTGTATTAACTGACTGTCTATTGTATTAACTGACTGTCTATTGTAATAACTCACTGTCTATTGTAATAACTCACTGACTATTGTAATAACTCACTGTCTATTGTATTAACCCACTATCTATTGTGTTAACTCACTGTCTATTGTTTTAACTCACTGTCTATTGTGTTAACTCACTGTCTATTTTATTAACTCATTGTCTATTGTATTTACCCACTGTCTATTGTATTAACCCAGTATCTATTGTTTTAACTCACTGTCTATTGTATTAACCCAGTATCTATTGTTTTAACTCACTGTCTATTGTATTAACTCACAGTCTATTGCAATAACACACTGTCTATTCTAATAACTCATTGTCTAATCTATGAACTCACTGTCTATTGTATTAATACACTGTCTATTGTATTAACTCACTGTCTATTGTGTTAACTCACTGTCTATTGTAATAACTCACTGTCTATTGTAATAACTCACTGTCTATTGTAATAACTCACTGTCTATTGATTAATACACTGTCTATTGTATTAACTCACTGTCTGTTGCTTTAACCCACTGTCTATTGTGTTAACTCACTGTCTATTGTATTAAATCACTGACTATTCTATTAACTCACTGTCTATTGTATTAATACACTGTCTATTGTATTAACTCACTGTCTGTTGCATTAACTCACTGACTATTGTATTCACTCACTGTCTATTGCAATAACTCACTGCCTATTCTATTAACTCACTGTCTATTGTATTAGCACGCTCTCTATTTGTAATAACTCACTGTCTATTATGTTAACTCACTGTCTATTGTATTAACATACTGTCTATTGTATTAACCCAATATCTATTCTGTTAACTCACTGTCTATTATGTTAACTCACTGTCTATTGTATTAACCCAATATCTATTCCGTTAACTCACTGTGTATTATGTTAACTCACTGTCTATTGTATTAACTCACTGTCTATTGTATTAACTCACTGTCTATTGTAATAACTCACTGTCTATTGTGTTAACTCACTGTCTATTGTATTAACACACTGTCTATTGTATTAACCCAATATCTATTCTGTTAACTCACTGTCTATTATGTTAACTCACTATCTATTGTATTAACCCAATATCTATTCCGTTAACTCACTGTGTATTATGTTAACTCACTGTCTATTGTGTTAACTCACTGTCTATTGCATTAACTCACTGTCTGTTGCATTAACTCACTGTCTATTGTATTCACTCACTGTCTATTGCAATAACTCACTGCCTTTCTATTAACTCACTGTCTATTGTATTAGCAGGCTCTCTATTTGTAATAACTCACTGTCTATTATGTTAACTCACTGTCTATCGTATTAACTCACTGTCTATTGTAACAATTCACTGTCTATTGTGTTAACTCACTGTCTATTGTATTAACACACTGTCTATTGTATTCACTCACTGTCTATTGTGTTAACTCACTATCTATTGTATTAACTCACTTTCTATTGTATTAACCCAATATCTATTCCATTAACTCACTGTCTATTATGTTAACTCACTGTCTATTGTGTTAACTCACTGTCTGTTGCATTAACTCACTGTCTGTTGCATTAACTCACTGTCTATTGTATTCACTCACTATCTATTGCAATAACTCACTGCCTATTCTATTAACTCACTGTCTATTGTATTAGCACGCTCTCTATTTGTAATAACTCACTGTCTATTATGTTAACTCATTGTCTATCGTATTAACTCACTGTCTATTGTAATAACTCACTGTCTATTATGTTAACTCACTGTCTATTGTTTTAACACACAGTCTATTGTATTCACTCACTGTCTATTGTGTTAACTCACTATCTATTGTATTAACTCACTTTCTATTGTATTAACCCAATATCTATTCTGTTAACTCACTGTCTATTATGTTAACTCACTGTCTATTGTGTTAACTCACTGTCTATTGCATTAACTCACTGTCTGTTGTATTAACTCACTGTTGTTGTATTAACTCACTGTCTATTGTATTAATTCACAGTCTATTGTAATAACTCACTGTCTATTGTAATAACTCTCTGTCTATTGTAATAACTCACTGCCTATTGTATTAACCCACTATCTATTGTGTTAACTCACTGTCTATTGTGTTAACTCACTGTCTATTGTAATAACAGACTGTCTATTGTAATAACACACTGTCTATTGTCATAACTCACTGTCTATTGTCATAACTCACTGCCTATTGTATTAACCCACTGTCTATTGTGTTAACTCACTGTCTATTGTATTAAGTCACTGTCTATTGTATTTACCAACTCTCTATTGTATTAACCCACTATCTATTGTGTTAATTCAGTCTATATTGTATTACCCCCACCGTCTATTCTATTAACCCACTGTCTATTGTATTAATTCACTGTCCATTGTATTAACCCACTGTCTATTGTATTAACGCACTGTCTATTGTATTAACGCACTGTCTATTGTGTTTACTCACTGTCTATTGTATTAACCCACTGTCTATTGTATTAACCCACTGTCTATTGTATTAACCCACTGTCCATTGTATAAACCCACTGTTATTGTAATAACTCACTGTCTATTGTAATAACTTACTATCTATTTTGTTAACTCACTGTCTATTGTATTAACCCACTATCTATTGTATTAACTCACTGTCTATTGTAATAACTCACTGACTATTGTAATAACTCACTGTCTATTGTATTAACTGACTGTCTATTCTATTAACTGACGGTCTATTGTAATAACTCACTGTCTATTATGATAACTCACTGACTATTGTAATAACTCACTGTCTATTGTATTAACTCACTGTCTATTGTAATAACTCACTGTCTATTGTATTAACCCACTGTCTATTTTATTAACTCATTGTCTATTGTATTTACCCACTGTCTATTGTGTTAACCCAGTATCTATTGTTTTAACTCACTGTCTATTGTATTAACTCACAGTCTATTGCAATAACTCATTGCCTATTCTATTAACTCATTTCTCTTGTAATAACACGCTGTCTATTGTAATAACCAACTGTCTATTGTATTAACTCACTGTCTATTGTAATAACCCACTGTCTATTCTAATAACTCATTGTCTAATCTATGAACTCACTGTCTATTGTATTAATACACTGTCTATTGTATTAACTCACTGTCTATTGTATTAAATCACTGTCTATTGTATTAAATCACTGTCTATTGTATTAACTCACTGTCTATTGTATTAATACACTGTCTATTGTATTAACTCACTGTCTGTTGCATTAACTCACTCTATTGTATTCACTCACTGTCTATTGCAATAACTCACTGCCTATTCTATTAACTCACTGTCTATTGTATTAGCACGCTCTCTATTCGTAATAACTCACTGTCTATTATGTTAACTCACTGTCTATTGTATTAACTCACTGTCTATTGTAATAACTCACTGTCTATTGTGTTAACTCACTGTCTATTGTATTAACACACTGTCTATTGTATTAACCTAATATCTATTCTGTTAACTCACTGTCTATTATGTTAACTCGCTGTCTATTGTATTAACTCACTGTCTATTGTATTAACCCACTATCTCTTGTATTGACCCACTATCTATTGCATTAACCCACTGTCTATTGTAATTAACCCACTATCTATTCTGTTAACTCACTGTCTATTTTATTAACTCATTGTCTATTGTATTAACCCACTGTCTATTTTATTAACCCAGTATCTACTGTTTTAACTCACTGTCTATTGTATTAACTCACAGTCTATTGCAATAACTCACTGCCTATTCTATTAACTCACTTTCTCTTGTAATAACACACTGTCTATTATAATAACCAACTGTCTATTGTATTAACTCACTGTCTATTGTAATAACTCACTGTCCATTGTATAAACCCACTGTCTATTGTAATAACTTCTTATCTATTTTGTTAACTCAGTGTCTATTGTATTAATCCACTATCTATTGTATTAACCCACTATCTATTGTGTTAACTCACTGTCTGTTGTAATAACTCACTGACTATTGTATTAACTGACTGTCTATTGTATTAACTGACTGTCTATTGTATTAACTGACTGTCTATTGTAATAACTCACTGTCTATTGTAATAACTCACTGACTATTGTAATAACTCACTGTCTATTGTATTAACTCACTGTCTATTGTAATAACTCACTGACTATTGTAATAACTCACTGTCTATTGTATTAACTGACTGTCTATTCTATTAACTGACGGTCTATTGTAATAACTCACTGTCTATTATGATAACTCACTGACTATTGTAATAACTCACTGTCTATTGTATTAACTCACTGTCTATTGTAATAACTCACTGTCTATTGTATTAACCCACTGTCTATTTTATTAACTCATTGTCTATTGTATTTACCCACTGTCTATTGTGTTAACCCAGTATCTATTGTTTTAACTCACTGTCTATTGTATTAACTCACAGTCTATTGCAATAACTCATTGCCTATTCTATTAACTCATTTCTCTTGTAATAACACGCTGTCTATTGTAATAACCAACTGTCTATTGTATTAACTCACTGTCTATTGTAATAACCCACTGTCTATTCTAATAACTCATTGTCTAATCTATGAACTCACTGTCTATTGTATTAATACACTGTCTATTGTATTAACTCACTGTCTATTGTATTAAATCACTGTCTATTGTATTAAATCACTGTCTATTGTATTAACTCACTGTCTATTGTATTAATACACTGTCTATTGTATTAACTCACTGTCTGTTGCATTAACTCACTCTATTGTATTCACTCACTGTCTATTGCAATAACTCACTGCCTATTCTATTAACTCACTGTCTATTGTATTAGCACGCTCTCTATTCGTAATAACTCACTGTCTATTATGTTAACTCACTGTCTATTGTATTAACTCACTGTCTATTGTAATAACTCACTGTCTATTGTGTTAACTCACTGTCTATTGTATTAACACACTGTCTATTGTATTAACCTAATATCTATTCTGTTAACTCACTGTCTATTATGTTAACTCGCTGTCTATTGTATTAACTCACTGTCTATTGTATTAACCCACTATCTCTTGTATTGACCCACTATCTATTGCATTAACCCACTGTCTATTGTAATTAACCCACTATCTATTCTGTTAACTCACTGTCTATTTTATTAACTCATTGTCTATTGTATTAACCCACTGTCTATTTTATTAACCCAGTATCTACTGTTTTAACTCACTGTCTATTGTATTAACTCACAGTCTATTGCAATAACTCACTGCCTATTCTATTAACTCACTTTCTCTTGTAATAACACACTGTCTATTATAATAACCAACTGTCTATTGTATTAACTCACTGTCTATTGTAATAACTCACTGTCCATTGTATAAACCCACTGTCTATTGTAATAACTTCTTATCTATTTTGTTAACTCAGTGTCTATTGTATTAATCCACTATCTATTGTATTAACCCACTATCTATTGTGTTAACTCACTGTCTGTTGTAATAACTCACTGACTATTGTATTAACTGACTGTCTATTGTATTAACTGACTGTCTATTGTATTAACTGACTGTCTATTGTAATAACTCACTGTCTATTGTAATAACTCACTGACTATTGTAATAACTCACTGTCTATTGTATTAACTCACTGTCTATTGTAATAACTCACTGACTATTGTAATAACTCACTATCTATTGTATTAACCCACTATCTATTGTGTTAACTCACTGTCTATTGTTTTAACTCACTGTCTATTGTGTTAACTCACTGTCTATTTTATTAACTCATTGTCTATTGTATTTACCCACTGTCTATTGTATTAACCCAGTATCTATTGTTTTAACTCACTGTCTATTGTATTAACCCAGTATCTATTGTTTTAACTCACTGTCTATTGTATTAACTCACAGTCTATTGCAATAACACACTGTCTATTCTAATAACTCATTGTCTAATCTATGAACTCACTGTCTATTGTATTAATACACTGTCTATTGTATTAACTCACTGTCTATTGTGTTAACTCACTGTCTATTGTAATAACTCACTGTCTATTGTAATAACTCACTGTCTATTGATTAATACACTGTCTATTGTATTAACTCACTGTCTGTTGCTTTAACCCACTGTCTATTGTGTTAACTCACTGTCTATTGTATTAAATCACTGACTATTCTATTAACTCACTGTCTATTGTATTAATACACTGTCTATTGTATTAACTCACTGTCTGTTGCATTAACTCACTGACTATTGTATTCACTCACTGTCTATTGCAATAACTCACTGCCTATTCTATTAGCTCACTGTCTATTGTATTAGCCCGCTCTCTATTTGTAATAACTCACTGTCTATTATGTTAACTCACTGTCTATTGTATTAACATACTGTCTATTGTATTAACCCAATATCTATTCTGTTAACTCACTGTCTATTATGTTAACTCACTGTCTATTGTATTAACCCAATATCTATTCCGTTAACTCACTGTGTATTATGTTAACTCACTGTCTATTGTATTAACTCACTGTCTATTGTATTAACTCACTGTCTATTGTAATAACTCACTGTCTATTGTGTTAACTCACTGTCTATTGTATTAACACACTGTCTATTGTATTAACCCAATATCTATTCTGTTAACTCACTGTCTATTATGTTAACTCACTATCTATTGTATTAACCCAATATCTATTCCGTTAACTCACTGTGTATTATGTTAACTCACTGTCTATTGTGTTAACTCACTGTCTATTGCATTAACTCACTGTCTGTTGCATTAACTCACTGTCTATTGTATTCACTCACTGTCTATTGCAATAACTCACTGCCTATTCTATTAACTCACTGTCTATTGTATTAGCAGGCTCTCTATTTGTAATAACTCACTGTCTATTATGTTAACTCACTGTCTATCGTATTAACTCACTGTCTATTGTAACAATTCACTGTCTATTGTGTTAACTCACTGTCTATTGTATTAACACACTGTCTATTGTATTCACTCACTGTCTATTGTGTTAACTCACTATCTATTGTATTAACTCACTTTCTATTGTATTAACCCAATATCTATTCCATTAACTCACTGTCTATTATGTTAACTCACTGTCTATTGTGTTAACTCACTGTCTGTTGCATTAACTCACTGTCTGTTGCATTAACTCACTGTCTATTGTATTCACTCACTATCTATTGCAATAACTCACTGCCTATTCTATTAACTCACTGTCTATTGTATTAGCACGCTCTCTATTTGTAATAACTCACTGTCTATTATGTTAACTCATTGTCTATCGTATTAACTCACTGTCTATTGTAATAACTCACTGTCTATTATGTTAACTCACTGTCTATTGTTTTAACACACAGTCTATTGTATTCACTCACTGTCTATTGTGTTAACTCACTATCTATTGTATTAACTCACTTTCTATTGTATTAACCCAATATCTATTCTGTTAACTCACTGTCTATTATGTTAACTCACTGTCTATTGTGTTAACTCACTGTCTATTGCATTAACTCACTGTCTGTTGTATTAACTCACTGTTGTTGTATTAACTCACTGTCTATTGTATTAATTCACAGTCTATTGTAATAACTCACTGTCTATTGTAATAACTCTCTGTCTATTGTAATAACTCACTGCCTATTGTATTAACCCACTATCTATTGTGTTAACTCACTGTCTATTGTGTTAACTCACTGTCTATTGTAATAACAGACTGTCTATTGTAATAACACACTGTCTATTGTCATAACTCACTGTCTATTGTCATAACTCACTGCCTATTGTATTAACCCACTGTCTATTGTGTTAACTCACTGTCTATTGTATTAAGTCACTGTCTATTGTATTTACCAACTCTCTATTGTATTAACCCACTATCTATTGTGTTAATTCAGTCTATATTGTATTACCCCCACCGTCTATTCTATTAACCCACTGTCTATTGTATTAATTCACTGTCCATTGTATTAACCCACTGTCTATTGTATTAACGCACTGTCTATTGTATTAACGCACTGTCTATTGTGTTTACTCACTGTCTATTGTATTAACCCACTGTCTATTGTATTAACCCACTGTCTATTGTATTAACCCACTGTCTATTGTAATAACTCACTGTCCATTGTATAAACCCACTGTTATTGTAATAACTCACTGTCTATTGTAATAACTTACTATCTATTTTGTTAACTCACTGTCTATTGTATTAACCCACTATCTATTGTATTAACTCACTGTCTATTGTAATAACTCACTGACTATTGTAATAACTCACTGTCTATTGTATTAACTGACTGTCTATTCTATTAACTGACGGTCTATTGTAATAACTCACTGTCTATTATGATAACTCACTGACTATTGTAATAACTCACTGTCTATTGTATTAACTCACTGTCTATTGTAATAACTCACTGTCTATTGTATTAACCCACTGTCTATTTTATTAACTCATTGTCTATTGTATTTACCCACTGTCTATTGTGTTAACCCAGTATCTATTGTTTTAACTCACTGTCTATTGTATTAACTCACAGTCTATTGCAATAACTCATTGCCTATTCTATTAACTCATTTCTCTTGTAATAACACGCTGTCTATTGTAATAACCAACTGTCTATTGTATTAACTCACTGTCTATTGTAATAACCCACTGTCTATTCTAATAACTCATTGTCTAATCTATGAACTCACTGTCTATTGTATTAATACACTGTCTATTGTATTAACTCACTGTCTATTGTATTAAATCACTGTCTATTGTATTAACTCACTGTCTATTGTATTAATACACTGTCTATTGTATTAACTCACTGTCTGTTGCATTAACTCACTCTATTGTATTCACTCACTGTCTATTGCAATAACTCACTGCCTATTCTATTAACTCACTGTCTATTGTATTAGCACGCTCTCTATTTGTAATAACTCACTGTCTATTATGTTAACTCACTGTCTATTGTATTAACTCACTGTCTATTGTAATAACTCACTGTCTATTGTGTTAACTCACTGTCTATTGTATTAACACACTGTCTATTGTATTAACCTAATATCTATTCTGTTAACTCACTGTCTATTATGTTAACTCACTGTCTATTGTGTTAACTCACTGTCTATTGCATTAACGCACTGTCTGTTGTATTAACTCACTGTCTATTGTATTAACTCACTATTTATTGTAATAACCCACTGTCTATTGTATTAACCCACTGTCTATTGTGTTTTCTCACTGTCCATTGTATTAACTCGCTGTCTACTGTTTTAACCCGCTGTCTATTGTATTAACCCACTGTCTATTATATTAACCCACTGTCTATTGTATTATCCCACTGTCTATTGTATGAAATCACTGTCTATTGTATTAACCCACTGTCTATTCTATTAATCCACTGTCTATTTTATTAACCTACTGTCTATTGTGTTAACCCACTGTCTACTGTAATAACTCACTGTCTATTGTATTACCCCACTCTCTATTGTGTGAAATCACTGTCTCTTGTATTAACCGACTGTCTATTGTGTTAACTCACTGTCTATTGTATTAAAAAACTATCTATTGTGTTAACTCACTGTTTATTGTGTTAACTAATTGTCTATTATGTTAACTCACAGTCTATTGTATTAACTCACTGTATATTGTATTAATTCACAGTCTATTTTAATAACTCACTGTCTATTGTATTAATTCACAGTCTATTTTAATAACTCACTGTCTATTGTATTAACTCACTGTCTATTGTAATAACTCACAATCTATTGTGTTAAGTCACTGTCTATTGTATTAACCCACTATCTATTGCATTAACCCACTGCCTATTGTATTAACCCACTATCTATTCTGTTAACTCACTGTCTATTTTATTAACTCATTGTCTATTGTATTTACCCACTGTCTATTTTATTAACCCAGTATCTACTGTTTTAACTCAATGTCTATTGTATTAACTCACAGTCTATTGCAATAACTCACTGCCTATTCTGTTAACTCACTTTCTCTTGTAATAACACACTGTCTATTGTAATAACCAACTGTCTATTGTATTAACTCACTGTCTATTGTAATAACTCACTGTCCATTGTATAAACCCACTGTCTATTGTATTAACACACTGTCTATTGTAATAACTTACTATCTATTTTGTTAACTCACTGACTATTGTAATAACTCACTATCTATTGTGTTAACTCACTGTCTATTGTATTAACTCACTGTCTATTGTAATTAACCCACTATCTATTGTGTTAACTCACTGTCTATTTTATTAACTCATTGTCTATTGTATTTACCCACTGTCTATTTTATTAACCCAGTATCTACTGTTTTAACTCACTGTCTATTGTATTAACTCACAGTCTATTGCAATAACTCACTGCCTATTCTATTAACTCACTTTCTCTTGTAATAACACACTGTCTATTATAATAACCAACTGTCTATTGTATTAACTCACTGTCTATTGTAATTACCCACTGTCTATTGTAATAACCCACTGTCTATTGTATTAACTCACTGTTTATTGTAATAACCCACTGTCTATTGTATTAACTCACTGTCTATTCTAATAACTCATTGTCTAATCTCTGAACTCACTGTCTATTGTATTAACTCACTGTCTATTGTATTAACTCACTGTCTGTTGTAATAACTCACTGTCTATTGTATTAATACACTGTCTATTGTATTAACTCACTGTCTGTTGCATTAACCCACTGTCTATTGTGTTAACTCACTGTCTATTGTATTAACTCACTCTCTATTGTAATAACCCACTGTCTATTGTATTAACCCACTCTCTATTGTATTAACTTACTGTCTATTGTATTAACCCACTATCTATTGTATTAACGCACTGTCTATTGTATTAACCTACTGTCTATTGTATTGACCCACTATCTACTGTATTAACCCACTGTCTATTGTATTCACCCACTATCTATTGTGTTAACTCACTGTCTATTGTATTAACTCACTGTCTATTGTATTAACGCACTGTCTATTGTATTAACCCACTGTCTATTATATTCACCCACTATCTATTGTATTAACCCACTGTCTATTGTGTTAACTCACTGTCTATTGTATTAACTCATGGTCTATTGTATTTACCCACTGTCTATTGTATTAACCCACTGTCCATTGTGTTAACTCACTGTCTATTGTGTTAACTCACTGTCTATTGTGTTAAACCACTGTCTATTGTATTAACCCACTGTCTATTGTATTAACCCACTGTCTATTGTATTAACTGTCTATGGCAAATACTCATTCTCTATTGTATTAATGCACTGTCTATTGTGTTAACTCACTGTCTATTGTATTAACCCACTATCTATTGTGTTAACGCACTGTCTATTGTGTTAACTCACTGTCTATTGTTTTAACCCTCTGTCTATTGTAATAACAGACTGTCTATTGTATTAACCCACTATCTATTCTGTTAACTCATCATCTATTGTATTAATTCACTGTGTATTGTATTAACTCACTTGTCTAATGCGTTAACCCTCTGTCTATTGTATTAACCCACTGTCTTTTTTATTAACCCACTATCTATTTTTTTAACTCACTTTCTGTTGTATAAACTCACTGCCTATTGCAATAACTCACTGCCTATTCTATTAACTCACTGTCTATTGTAATAACTCACTGTCTATTGTAATAACACACTGTCTATTGTATTTACCCACTGTCTATTGTATTTACCCACTGTCTATTGTGTTAACTCACTGTCGATTGTATTAACTCACTGACTATTGTAATAACTCACTGTCTATTGTAATAATCCGTCATCCAACTATTTATTGTAATTGTCTGACTATTGTAATAACCCACTGTCTGTCCATTGTAGTAACCAACTCTCACCACCTGTCTGTATATTGTAATTGTCTATCTATTGTAATAATCCACGACCTCTTCTGTAATAACCCACTGTCTGTCTATTGTAATAACCCACTGTCTGTCTATTGTAATGACCGATTGTCTGTCTATTGTAATGACACACTGTCTATTGTATTAACACACTGTCTATTGTAATAACTCACTGTCTATTGTATTAACTCACTGTCTATTGTATTAACACACTGTCTATTGTAATAACTCACTGTCTATTGTATTAACTCACTGTCTATTGTATTAACACACTGTCTATTGTAATAACACGTTGTCTATTGCATTAACCCACTGTCTATTGTAATAACTCACTGACTATTCTATTAACTCACTGTCTATTGTAATAACTCACTGTCTATTGCATTAATTTACTGTCTATTTTAATAACTCACTGTCTATTATATTGTTATAACCCACTGTCTGTCTATTGTTATAACCCACTCTCTGTCTATTGTAATAACCCACTGTCTATTGTTATAACCCACTGTCTGTCTATTGTAATAACCCACTCTCTGTCTATTGTAATAACCCACTGTCTGTCTATTGTTATAACCCACTCTCTGTCTATTGTAATAACCCACTGTCTGTCTATTGTTATAACCCACTGTCTGTCTATTGTTATAGCCCACTGTCTGTCTATTGTTATAACCCACTGTCTGTCTATTGTAATAACCCACTGTCTGTCTATTGTAATAACCCACTGTCTGTCTATTGTTATAACCCACTGTCTATTGTAATAACCCACTGTCTGTCTATTGTTATAACCCACTGTCTGTCTATTGTAATAGCCCACTGTCTGTCTATTGTTATAACCCACTGTCTGTCTATTGTTATAACCCACTGTCTGTCTATTGTAATAACCCACTGTCTGTCTATTGTTATAACCCACTGTCTGTCTACTGTTGTAACCCACTGTCTGTCTATTGTTATAGCCCACTGTCTGTCTATTGTTATAGCCCACTGTCTGTCTATTGTATTAACTCACTGTCTGTCTGTTGTTATAACCCACTGTCTGTCTATTGTTATAGCCCACTGTCTGTCTCTTGTATTAACTCACTGTCTGTCTATTGTTATAGCCCACTGTCTGTCTATTGTTATAGCCCACTGTCTGTCTATTGTATTAACTCACTGTCTGTCTATTGTAATAACCCACTGTCTGTCTATTGTTATAGCCCACTGTCTGTCTATTGTTATAGCCCACTGTCTGCCTATTGTTATAACCCACTGTCTGCCTATTGTTATAACCCACTGTCTGTTTATTGTAATAACCCACTGTCTGTCTATTGTTATAACCCTCTGTCTATTGTAATAACCCACTGTCTGTCTATTGTTATAACCCACTGTCTGTCTATTGTAATAGCCCACTGTGTGTCTATTGTTATAACCCACTGTCTGTCTATTGTAATAACCCACTGTCTGTCTATTGTTATAACCCACTGTCTGTCTATTGTAATAGCCCACTGTCTGTCTATTGTTATAACCCACTGTCTGTCTATTGTAATGACCCATTGTCTGTCTATTGTAATGACACACTGTCTATTGTATTAACACACTGTCTATTGTAATAACTCACTGTCTATTGTATTAACTCACTGTCTATTGTATTAACTCACTGTCTATTGCAATAACTCACTGTCTATTGTATTAACACGTTGTCTATTGTATTAACCCACTGTCTATTGTAATAACTCACGGTCTATTCTATTAACTGTCTATTGTAATAACTCAGTCTATTGTATTACCCCACTGTCTATTGTATTAACCCACTGTCTATTGTATTAACTCACTGTCTATTGTAATAACTCACTGTCTATTGCATTAACTTACTGTCTATTTTAATAACTCACTGTCTATTATATTGTTATAACCTACTGTCTGTCTATTGTTATAACCCACTCTCTGTCCATTGTAATAACCCACTGTCTATTGTTATAACCCACTGTCTGTCTATTGTAATAACCCACTCTCTGTCTATTGTAATAACCCACTCTCTGTCTATTGTAATAACCCATTCTGTCTATTGTAATAACCCACTCTCTGTCTATTGTTATATCCCACTGTCTATTGTGTTAACTCACTGTCTATTGTATTAACCCACTATCTATTGTGTTAACTCACTGTTTATTGTGTTAACTCATTGTCTATTATGTTAACTCACAGTCTATTGTATTAACTCACTGTATATTGTATTAATTCACAGTCTATTTTAATAACTCACTGTCTATTGTATTAACTCACTGTCTATTGTAATAACTCACTATCTATTGTGTTAACTCACTGTCTATTGTATTAACTCACTGTCTATTGTATTAACCCACTATCTCTTGTATTGACCCACTATCTATTGTATTAACCCACTGTCCATTGTATTAACTCACTGTATATTGTATTAATTCACAGTCTATTTTAATAACTCACTGTCTATTGTATTAACTCACTGTCTATTGTAATAACTCACAATTTATTGTGTTAACCCACTGTCTATTGTATTAACCCACTATCTATTGCATTAACCCACTGCCTATTGTATTAACTCACTATCTATTCTGTTAACTCACTGTCTATTTTATTAACTCATTGTCTATTGTATTTACCCACTCTCTATTTTATTAACTCAGTATCTACTGTTTTAACTCAATGTCTATTGTATTAACTCACAGTCTATTGCAATAACTCACTGCCTATTCTGTTAACTCACTTTCTCTTGTAATAACACACTGTCTATTGTAATAACCAACTGTCTATTGTATTAACTCACTGTCTATTGTAATAACTCGCTGTCCATTGTATAAACCCACTGTCTATTGTATTAACACACTGTCTATTGTAATAACTTACTATCTATTTTGTTAACTCACTGTCTATTGTATTAACCCACTATCTATTGTATTAAGCCACTATCTATTGTGTTAACTCACTGTCTGTTGTAATAACTCACTGACTATTGTAATAACTCACTGTCTATTGTATTAACTGACTGTCTATTATAATAACTCACTGTCTATTGTAATAACTCACTGACTATTGTAATAACTCACTGACTATTGTAATAACTCACTGTCTATTGTAATAACTCACTGTCTATTGTATTAACTCACTGTCTATTGTATTAACTCACTGTCTATTGTATTGACCCACTATCTATTGTATTAACCCACTGTCTATTGTGTTAACTCACTGTCTATTGTATTAACTCATTGTCTATTGTATTTACACACTGTCTATTGTATTAACCCAGTATCTATTGTTTTAACTCACTGTCTATTGTATTAACTCACAGTCTATTGCAATAACTCACTGCCTATTCTATTAACTCACTTTCTCTTGTAATAACACACTGTCTATTGTAATAACCAACTGTCTATTGTATTAACTCACTGTCTATTGTAATAAATCATTGTCTAATCTATGAACTCACTGTCTATTGTATTAATACACTGTCTATTGTATTAACTCACTGTCTATTGTATTAACTCACTGTCTATTGTATTAACTCACTATCTATTGATTAATACACTGTCTATTGTATTAACTCACTGTCTGTTGCTTTGACCCACTGTCTATTGTGTTAACTCACTGTCTATTGTATTAAATCACTGTCTATTGTATTAACTCACTGTCTATTGTATTAATACACTGTCTATTGTATTAACTCACTGTCTGTTGCATTAACTCACTGACTATTGTATTCACTCACTGTCTATTGCATTAACTCACTGCCTATTCTATTAACTCACTGTCTATTGTATTAGCACGCTCTCTATTTGTAATAACTCACTGTCTATTATGTTAACTCACTGTCTATTGTAATAACTCACTGTCTATTGTAATAACTCACTGTCTATTGTGTTAACTCACTGTCTATTGTATTAACACACTGTCTATTGTATTAACCCAATATCTATTCTGTTAACTCACTGCCTATTATGTTAACTCACTGTCTATTGTATTAACCCAATATCTATTCTGTTAACTCACTGTCTATTATGTTAACTCACTGTCTATTGTGTTAACTCACTGTCTATTGTGTTAACTCACTGTCTGTTGTATTAACTCACTGTCTATTGTATTAACTCACTATTTATTGTAATAACCCACTGTCTATTGTATTAACCCACTGTCTATTGTGTTTTCTCACTGTCCATTGTATTAACTCGCTGTCTACTGTTTTAACCCGCTGTCTATTGTATTAACCCACTGTCTATTGTATTAACCCACTGTCTATTATATGAAATCACTGTCTATTGTATTAACCCACTGTCAATTGTATTAACCCACTGTCAATTGTATTAACTCACTGTCTATTCTATTAATCCACTGTCTATTGTATTAACCCACTGTCTATTGTATTAACCCACTGTCTATTGTATGAAATCACTGTCTATTGTATTACCCCACTCTGTATTGTGTGAAATCACTGTCTATTGTATTAACCGACTATCTATTGTGTTAACTCACTGTCTATTGTGTTAACTCACTGTCTATTGTATTAACCCACTATCTATTGTGTTAACTCACTGTTTATTGTGTTAACTCATTGTCTATTGTGTTCACTCACAGTCTATTGTATTAACTCACTATATATTGTATTAATTCACAGTCTATTTTAATAACTCACTGTCTATTGTATTAACTCACTGACTATTGTAATAACTCACTATCTATTGTGTTAACTCACTGTCTATTGTATTGACCCACTATCTATTGTATTAACCCACTGTCTATTGTGTTAACTCACTGTCTATTGTATTAACTCATTGTCTATTGTATTTACACACTGTCTATTGTATTAACCCAGTATCTATTGTTTTAACTCACTGTCTATTGTATTAACTCACAGTCTATTGCAATAACTCACTGCCTATTCTATTAACTCACTTTCTCTTGTAATAACACACTGTCTATTGTAATAACCAACTGTCTATTGTATTAACTCACTGTCTATTGTAATAAATCATTGTCTAATCTATGAACTCACTGTCTATTGTATTAATACACTGTCTATTGTATTAACTCACTGTCTATTGTATTAACTCACTGTCTATTGTATTAACTCACTATCTATTGATTAATACACTGTCTATTGTATTAACTCACTGTCTGTTGCTTTGACCCACTGTCTATTGTGTTAACTCACTGTCTATTGTATTAAATCACTGTCTATTGTATTAACTCACTGTCTATTGTAATAACTCACTGTCTATTGCATTAACTTACTGTCTATTTTAATAACTCACTGTCTATTATATTGTTATAACCTACTGTCTGTCTATTGTTATAACCCACTCTCTGTCCATTGTAATAACCCACTGTCTATTGTTATAACCCACTGTCTGTCTATTGTAATAACCCACTCTCTGTCTATTGTAATAACCCACTCTCTGTCTATTGTAATAACCCATTCTGTCTATTGTAATAACCCACTCTCTGTCTATTGTTATATCCCACTGTCTATTGTGTTAACTCACTGTCTATTGTATTAACCCACTATCTATTGTGTTAACTCACTGTTTATTGTGTTAACTCATTGTCTATTATGTTAACTCACAGTCTATTGTATTAACTCACTGTATATTGTATTAATTCACAGTCTATTTTAATAACTCACTGTCTATTGTATTAACTCACTGTCTATTGTAATAACTCACTATCTATTGTGTTAACTCACTGTCTATTGTATTAACTCACTGTCTATTGTATTAACCCACTATCTCTTGTATTGACCCACTATCTATTGTATTAACCCACTGTCCATTGTATTAACTCACTGTATATTGTATTAATTCACAGTCTATTTTAATAACTCACTGTCTATTGTATTAACTCACTGTCTATTGTAATAACTCACAATTTATTGTGTTAACCCACTGTCTATTGTATTAACCCACTATCTATTGCATTAACCCACTGCCTATTGTATTAACTCACTATCTATTCTGTTAACTCACTGTCTATTTTATTAACTCATTGTCTATTGTATTTACCCACTCTCTATTTTATTAACTCAGTATCTACTGTTTTAACTCAATGTCTATTGTATTAACTCACAGTCTATTGCAATAACTCACGGCCTATTCTGTTAACTCACTTTCTCTTGTAATAACACACTGTCTATTGTAATAACCAACTGTCTATTGTATTAACTCACTGTCTATTGTAATAACTCGCTGTCCATTGTATAAACCCACTGTCTATTGTATTAACACACTGTCTATTGTAATAACTTACTATCTATTTTGTTAACTCACTGTCTATTGTATTAACCCACTATCTATTGTATTAAGCCACTATCTATTGTGTTAACTCACTGTCTGTTGTAATAACTCACTGACTATTGTAATAACTCACTGACTATTGTAATAACTCACTGTCTATTGTATTAACTGACTGTCTATTATAATAACTCACTGTCTATTGTAATAACTCACTGACTATTGTAATAACTCACTGACTATTGTAATAACTCACTGTCTATTGTAATAACTCACTGTCTATTGTATTAACTCACTGTCTATTGTATTAACTCACTGTCTATTGTATTGACCCACTATCTATTGTATTAACCCACTGTCTATTGTGTTAACTCACTGTCTATTGTATTAACTCATTGTCTATTGTATTTACACACTGTCTATTGTATTAACCCAGTATCTATTGTTTTAACTCACTGTCTATTGTATTAACTCACAGTCTATTGCAATAACTCACTGCCTATTCTATTAACTCACTTTCTCTTGTAATAACACACTGTCTATTGTAATAACCAACTGTCTATTGTATTAACTCACTGTCTATTGTAATAAATCATTGTCTAATCTATGAACTCACTGTCTATTGTATTAATACACTGTCTATTGTATTAACTCACTGTCTATTGTATTAACTCACTGTCTATTGTATTAACTCACTATCTATTGATTAATACACTGTCTATTGTATTAACTCACTGTCTGTTGCTTTGACCCACTGTCTATTGTGTTAACTCACTGTCTATTGTATTAAATCACTGTCTATTGTATTAACTCACTGTCTATTGTATTAATACACTGTCTATTGTATTAACTCACTGTCTGTTGCATTAACTCACTGACTATTGTATTCACTCACTGTCTATTGCATTAACTCACTGTCTATTGTAATAACTCACTGTCTATTGTATTAGCACGCTCTCTATTTGTAATAACTCACTGTCTATTATGTTAACTCACTGTCTATTGTAATAACTCACTGTCTATTGTAATAACTCACTGTCTATTGTGTTAACTCACTGTCTATTGTATTAACACACTGTCTATTGTATTAACCCAATATCTATTCTGTTAACTCACTGCCTATTATGTTAACTCACTGTCTATTGTATTAACCCAATATCTATTCTGTTAACTCACTGTCTATTATGTTAACTCACTGTCTATTGTGTTAACTCACTGTCTATTGTGTTAACTCACTGTCTGTTGTATTAACTCACTGTCTATTGTATTAACTCACTATTTATTGTAATAACCCACTGTCTATTGTATTAACCCACTGTCTATTGTGTTTTCTCACTGTCCATTGTATTAACTCGCTGTCTACTGTTTTAACCCGCTGTCTATTGTATTAACCCACTGTCTATTGTATTAACCCACTGTCTATTATATGAAATCACTGTCTATTGTATTAACCCACTGTCAATTGTATTAACCCACTGTCAATTGTATTAACTCACTGTCTATTCTATTAATCCACTGTCTATTGTATTAACCCACTGTCTATTGTATTAACCCACTGTCTATTGTATGAAATCACTGTCTATTGTATTACCCCACTCTGTATTGTGTGAAATCACTGTCTATTGTATTAACCGACTATCTATTGTGTTAACTCACTGTCTATTGTGTTAACTCACTGTCTATTGTATTAACCCACTATCTATTGTGTTAACTCACTGTTTATTGTGTTAACTCATTGTCTATTGTGTTCACTCACAGTCTATTGTATTAACTCACTATATATTGTATTAATTCACAGTCTATTTTAATAACTCACTGTCTATTGTATTAACTCACTGACTATTGTAATAACTCACTATCTATTGTGTTAACTCACTGTCTATTGTATTGACCCACTATCTATTGTATTAACCCACTGTCTATTGTGTTAACTCACTGTCTATTGTATTAACTCATTGTCTATTGTATTTACACACTGTCTATTGTATTAACCCAGTATCTATTGTTTTAACTCACTGTCTATTGTATTAACTCACAGTCTATTGCAATAACTCACTGCCTATTCTATTAACTCACTTTCTCTTGTAATAACACACTGTCTATTGTAATAACCAACTGTCTATTGTATTAACTCACTGTCTATTGTAATAAATCATTGTCTAATCTATGAACTCACTGTCTATTGTATTAATACACTGTCTATTGTATTAACTCACTGTCTATTGTATTAACTCACTGTCTATTGTATTAACTCACTATCTATTGATTAATACACTGTCTATTGTATTAACTCACTGTCTGTTGCTTTGACCCACTGTCTATTGTGTTAACTCACTGTCTATTGTATTAAATCACTGTCTATTGTATTAACTCACTGTCTATTGTATTAATACACTGTCTATTGTATTAACTCACTGTCTGTTGCATTAACTCACTGACTATTGTATTCACTCACTGTCTATTGCATTAACTCACTGCCTATTCTATTAACTCACTGTCTATTGTATTAGCACGCTCTCTATTTGTAATAACTCACTGTCTATTATGTTAACTCACTGTCTATTGTAATAACTCACTGTCTATTGTAATAACTCACTGTCTATTGTGTTAACTCACTGTCTATTGTATTAACACACTGTCTATTGTATTAACCCAATATCTATTCTGTTAACTCACTGCCTATTATGTTAACTCACTGTCTATTGTATTAACCCAATATCTATTCTGTTAACTCACTGTCTATTATGTTAACTCACTGTCTATTGTGTTAACTCACTGTCTATTGTGTTAACTCACTGTCTGTTGTATTAACTCACTGTCTATTGTATTAACTCACTATTTATTGTAATAACCCACTGTCTATTGTATTAACCCACTGTCTATTGTGTTTTCTCACTGTCCATTGTATTAACTCGCTGTCTACTGTTTTAACCCGCTGTCTATTGTATTAACCCACTGTCTATTGTATTAACCCACTGTCTATTATATGAAATCACTGTCTATTGTATTAACCCACTGTCAATTGTATTAACCCACTGTCAATTGTATTAACTCACTGTCTATTCTATTAATCCACTGTCTATTGTATTAACCCACTGTCTATTGTATTAACCCACTGTCTATTGTATGAAATCACTGTCTATTGTATTACCCCACTCTGTATTGTGTGAAATCACTGTCTATTGTATTAACCGACTATCTATTGTGTTAACTCACTGTCTATTGTGTTAACTCACTGTCTATTGTATTAACCCACTATCTATTGTGTTAACTCACTGTTTATTGTGTTAACTCATTGTCTATTGTGTTCACTCACAGTCTATTGTATTAACTCACTATATATTGTATTAATTCACAGTCTATTTTAATAACTCACTGTCTATTGTATTAACTCACTGACTATTGTAATAACTCACTATCTATTGTGTTAACTCACTGTCTATTGTATTAACTCACTGTCTATTGTAATTAACCCACTATCTATTGTGTTAACTCACTGTCTATTTTATTAACTCATTGTCTATTGTATTTACCCACTGTCTATTTTATTAACCCAGTATCTACTGTTTTAACTCACTGTCTATTGTATTAACTCATAGTCTATTGCAATAACTCACTGCCTATTCTATTAACTCACTTTCTCTTGTAATAACACACTGTCTATTATAATAACCAACTGTCTATTGTATTAACTCACTGTCTATTGTAATTACCCACTGTCTATTGTAATAACCCACTGTCTATTGTATTAACTCACTGTCTATTGTAATAACCCACTGTCTATTGTATTAACTCACTGTCTATTCTAATAACTCATTGTCTAATCTCTGAACTCACTGTCTATTGTATTAACTCACTGTCTATTGTATTAACTCACTGTCTGTTGTAATAACTCACTGTCTATTGTATTAATACACTGTCTATTGTATTAACTCACTGTCTGTTGCATTAACCCACTGTCTATTGTGTTAACTCACTGTCTATTGTATTAACTCACTCTCTATTGTAATAACCCACTGTCTATTGTATTAACCCACTCTCTATTGTATTAACTTACTGTCTATTGTATTAACCCACTATCTATTGTATTAACGCACTGTCTATTGTATTAACCCACTGTCTATTGTATTGACCCACTATCTACTGTATTAACCCACTGTCTATTGTATTCACCCACTATCTATTGTGTTAACTCACTGTCTATTGTATTAACTCACTGTCTATTGTATTAACGCACTGTCTATTGTATTAACCCACTGTCTATTATATTCACCCACTATCTATTGTATTAACCCACTGTCTATTGTGTTAACTCACTGTCTATTGTATTAACTCATGGTGTATTGTATTTACCCACTGTCTATTGTATTAACCCACTGTCCATTGTGTTAACTCACTGTCTATTGTGTTAACTCACTGTCTATTGTGTTAAACCACTGTCTATTGTATTAACCCACTGTCTATTGTATTAACCCACTGTCTATTGTATTAACTGTCTATGGCAAATACTCATTCTCTATTGTATTAATGCACTGTCTATTGTGTTAACTCACTGTCTATTGTATTAACCCACTATCTATTGTGTTAACGCACTGTCTATTGTGTTAACTCACTGTCTATTGTTTTAACCCTCTGTCTATTGTAATAACAGACTGTCTATTGTATTAACCCACTATCTATTCTGTTAACTCATTGTCTATTGTATTAATTCACTGTGTATTGTATTAACTCACTTGTCTAATGCGTTAACCCTCTGTCTATTGTATTAACCCACTGTCTTTTTTATTAACCCACTATCTATTTTTTTAACTCACTTTCTGTTGTATAAACTCACTGCCTATTGCAATAACTCACTGCCTATTCTATTAACTCACTGTCTATTGTAATAACTCACTGTCTATTGTAATAACACACTGTCTATTGTATTTACCCACTGTCTATTGTATTTACGCACTGTCTATTGTGTTAACTCACTGTCGATTGTATTAACTCACTGACTATTGTAATAACTCACTGTCTATTGTAATAATCCGTCATCCAACTATTTATTGTAATTGTCTGACTATTGTAATAACCCACTGTCTGTCCATTGTAGTAACCAACTCTCACCACCTGTCTGTATATTGTAATTGTCTATCTATTGTAATAATCCACGACCTCTTCTGTAATAACCCACTGTCTGTCTATTGTAATAACCCACTGTCTGTCTATTGTAATGACCGATTGTCTGTCTATTGTAATGACACACTGTCTATTGTATTAACACACTGTCTATTGTAATAACTCACTGTCTATTGTATTAACTCACTATTGTATTAACACACTGTCTATTGTAATAACACGTTGTCTATTGTATTAACCCACTGTCTATTGTAATAACTCACTGTCTATTCTATTAACTCACTGTCTATTGTAATAACTCACTGTCTATTGCATTAATTTACTGTCTATTTTAATAACTCACTGTCTATTATATTGTTATAACCCACTGTCTGTCTATTGTTATAACCCACTGTCTGTCTATTGTAATAACCCACTGTCTATTGTTATAACCCACTGTCTGTCTATTGTTATAACCCACTCTCTGTCTATTGTAATAACCCACTGTCTATTGTTATAACCCACTGTCTGTCTATTGTTATAACCCACTGTCTGACTATTGTATTAACTCACTGTCTGTCTATTGTAATAACCCACTGTCTGTCTATTGTTATAGCCCACTGTCTGTCTATTGTTATAGCCCACTGTCTGTCTATTGTTATAACCCACTGTCTCTCTATTGTAATAACCCACTGTCTGTCTATTGTAATAACCCACTGTCTGTCTATTGTTATAACCCACTGTCTATTGTAATAACCCACTGTCTGTCTATTGTTATAACCCACTGTCTGTCTATTGTAATAGCCCACTGTCTGTCTATTGTTATAACCCACTGTCTGTCTATTGTTATAACCCACTGTCTGTCTATTGTAATAACCCACTGTCTGTCTATTGTTATAACCCACTGTCTGTCTACTGTTGTAACCCACTGTCTGTCTATTGTTATAGCCCACTGTCTGTCTATTGTTATAGCCCACTGTCTGTCTATTGTATTAACTCACTGTCTGTCTGTTGTTATAACCCACTGTCTGTCTATTGTATTAACTCACTGTCTGTCTATTGTTATAGCCCACTGTCTGTCTATTGTATTAACTCACTGTCTGTCTATTGTTATAGCCCACTGTCTGTCTATTGTATTAACTCACTGTCTGTCTATTGTTATAGCCCACTGTCTGTCTATTGTTATAGCCCACTGTCTGTCTATTGTATTAACTCACTGTCTGTCTATTGTTATAACCCACTGTCTGTCTATTGTTATAGCCCACTGTCTGTCTATTGTTATAGCCCACTGTCTGCCTATTGTTATAACCCACTGTCTGTTTATTGTAATAACCCACTGTCTGTCTATTGTTATAACCCTCTGTCTATTGTAATAACCCACTGTCTGTCTATTGTTATAACCCACTGTCTGTCTATTGTAATAGCCCACTGTCTGTCTATTGTAATAGCCCACTGTCTGTCTATTGTAATAACCCACTGTCTGTCTATTGTTATAACCCACTGTCTGTCTATTGTAATAGCCCACTGTCTGTCTATTGTTATAACCCACTGTCTGTCTATTGTAATGACCCATTGTCTGTCTATTGTAATGACACACTGTCTATTGTATTAACACACTGTCTATTGTAATAACTCACTGTCTATTGTATTAACTCACTGTCTGTTGTAATAACTCACTGTCTATTGTATTAATACACTGTCTATTGTATTAACTCACTGTCTGTTGCATTAACCCACTGTCTATTGTGTTAACTCACTGTCTATTGTATTAACTCACTCTCTATTGTAATAACCCACTGTCTATTGTATTAACCCACTCTCTATTGTATTAACTTACTGTCTATTGTATTAACCCACTATCTATTGTATTAACGCACTGTCTATTGTATTAACCCACTGTCTATTGTATTGACCCACTATCTACTGTATTAACCCACTGTCTATTGTATTCACCCACTATCTATTGTGTTAACTCACTGTCTATTGTATTAACTCACTGTCTATTGTATTAACGCACTGTCTATTGTATTAACCCACTGTCTATTATATTCACCCACTATCTATTGTATTAACCCACTGTCTATTGTGTTAACTCACTGTCTATTGTATTAACTCATGGTCTATTGTATTTACCCACTGTCTATTGTATTAACCCACTGTCCATTGTGTTAACTCACTGTCTATTGTGTTAACTCACTGTCTATTGTGTTAAACCACTGTCTATTGTATTAACCCACTGTCTATTGTATTAACCCACTGTCTATTGTATTAACTGTCTATGGCAAATACTCATTCTCTATTGTATTAATGCACTGTCTATTGTGTTAACTCACTGTCTATTGTATTAACCCACTATCTATTGTGTTAACGCACTGTCTATTGTGTTAACTCACTGTCTATTGTTTTAACCCTCTGTCTATTGTAATAACAGACTGTCTATTGTATTAACCCACTATCTATTCTGTTAACTCATTGTCTATTGTATTAATTCACTGTGTATTGTATTAACTCACTTGTCTAATGCGTTAACCCTCTGTCTATTGTATTAACCCACTGTCTTTTTTATTAACCCACTATCTATTTTTTTAACTCACTTTCTGTTGTATAAACTCACTGCCTATTGCAATAACTCACTGCCTATTCTATTAACTCACTGTCTATTGTAATAACTCACTGTCTATTGTAATAACACACTGTCTATTGTATTTACCCACTGTCTATTGTATTTACGCACTGTCTATTGTGTTAACTCACTGTCGATTGTATTAACTCACTGACTATTGTAATAACTCACTGTCTATTGTAATAATCCGTCATCCAACTATTTATTGTAATTGTCTGACTATTGTAATAACCCACTGTCTGTCCATTGTAGTAACCAACTCTCACCACCTGTCTGTATATTGTAATTGTCTATCTATTGTAATAATCCACGACCTCTTCTGTAATAACCCACTGTCTGTCTATTGTAATAACCCACTGTCTGTCTATTGTAATGACCGATTGTCTGTCTATTGTAATGACACACTGTCTATTGTATTAACACACTGTCTATTGTAATAACTCACTGTCTATTGTATTAACTCACTATTGTATTAACACACTGTCTATTGTAATAACACGTTGTCTATTGTATTAACCCACTGTCTATTGTAATAACTCACTGTCTATTCTATTAACTCACTGTCTATTGTAATAACTCACTGTCTATTGCATTAATTTACTGTCTATTTTAATAACTCACTGTCTATTATATTGTTATAACCCACTGTCTGTCTATTGTTATAACCCACTGTCTGTCTATTGTAATAACCCACTGTCTATTGTTATAACCCACTGTCTGTCTATTGTTATAACCCACTCTCTGTCTATTGTAATAACCCACTGTCTATTGTTATAACCCACTGTCTATTGTTATAACCCACTGTCTGTCTATTGTTATAACCCACTGTCTGACTATTGTATTAACTCACTGTCTGTCTATTGTAATAACCCACTGTCTGTCTATTGTTATAGCCCACTGTCTGTCTATTGTTATAGCCCACTGTCTGTCTATTGTTATAACCCACTGTCTCTCTATTGTAATAACCCACTGTCTGTCTATTGTAATAACCCACTGTCTGTCTATTGTTATAACCCACTGTCTATTGTAATAACCCACTGTCTGTCTATTGTTATAACCCACTGTCTGTCTATTGTAATAGCCCACTGTCTGTCTATTGTTATAACCCACTGTCTGTCTATTGTTATAACCCACTGTCTGTCTATTGTAATAACCCACTGTCTGTCTATTGTTATAACCCACTGTCTGTCTACTGTTGTAACCCACTGTCTGTCTATTGTTATAGCCCACTGTCTGTCTATTGTTATAGCCCACTGTCTGTCTATTGTATTAACTCACTGTCTGTCTGTTGTTATAACCCACTGTCTGTCTATTGTATTAACTCACTGTCTGTCTATTGTTATAGCCCACTGTCTGTCTATTGTATTAACTCACTGTCTGTCTATTGTTATAGCCCACTGTCTGTCTATTGTATTAACTCACTGTCTGTCTATTGTTATAGCCCACTGTCTGTCTATTGTTATAGCCCACTGTCTGTCTATTGTATTAACTCACTGTCTGTCTATTGTTATAACCCACTGTCTGTCTATTGTTATAGCCCACTGTCTGTCTATTGTTATAGCCCACTGTCTGCCTATTGTTATAACCCACTGTCTGTTTATTGTAATAACCCACTGTCTGTCTATTGTTATAACCCTCTGTCTATTGTAATAACCCACTGTCTGTCTATTGTTATAACCCACTGTCTGTCTATTGTAATAGCCCACTGTCTGTCTATTGTAATAGCCCACTGTCTGTCTATTGTAATAACCCACTGTCTGTCTATTGTTATAACCCACTGTCTGTCTATTGTAATAGCCCACTGTCTGTCTATTGTTATAACCCACTGTCTGTCTATTGTAATGACCCATTGTCTGTCTATTGTAATGACACACTGTCTATTGTATTAACACACTGTCTATTGTAATAACTCACTGTCTATTGTATTAACTCACTGTCTGTTGTAATAACTCACTGTCTATTGTATTAATACACTGTCTATTGTATTAACTCACTGTCTGTTGCATTAACCCACTGTCTATTGTGTTAACTCACTGTCTATTGTATTAACTCACTCTCTATTGTAATAACCCACTGTCTATTGTATTAACCCACTCTCTATTGTATTAACTTACTGTCTATTGTATTAACCCACTATCTATTGTATTAACGCACTGTCTATTGTATTAACCCACTGTCTATTGTATTGACCCACTATCTACTGTATTAACCCACTGTCTATTGTATTCACCCACTATCTATTGTGTTAACTCACTGTCTATTGTATTAACTCACTGTCTATTGTATTAACGCACTGTCTATTGTATTAACCCACTGTCTATTATATTCACCCACTATCTATTGTATTAACCCACTGTCTATTGTGTTAACTCACTGTCTATTGTATTAACTCATGGTCTATTGTATTTACCCACTGTCTATTGTATTAACCCACTGTCCATTGTGTTAACTCACTGTCTATTGTGTTAACTCACTGTCTATTGTGTTAAACCACTGTCTATTGTATTAACCCACTGTCTATTGTATTAACCCACTGTCTATTGTATTAACTGTCTATGGCAAATACTCATTCTCTATTGTATTAATGCACTGTCTATTGTGTTAACTCACTGTCTATTGTATTAACCCACTATCTATTGTGTTAACGCACTGTCTATTGTGTTAACTCACTGTCTATTGTTTTAACCCTCTGTCTATTGTAATAACAGACTGTCTATTGTATTAACCCACTATCTATTCTGTTAACTCATTGTCTATTGTATTAATTCACTGTGTATTGTATTAACTCACTTGTCTAATGCGTTAACCCTCTGTCTATTGTATTAACCCACTGTCTTTTTTATTAACCCACTATCTATTTTTTTAACTCACTTTCTGTTGTATAAACTCACTGCCTATTGCAATAACTCACTGCCTATTCTATTAACTCACTGTCTATTGTAATAACTCACTGTCTATTGTAATAACACACTGTCTATTGTATTTACCCACTGTCTATTGTATTTACGCACTGTCTATTGTGTTAACTCACTGTCGATTGTATTAACTCACTGACTATTGTAATAACTCACTGTCTATTGTAATAATCCGTCATCCAACTATTTATTGTAATTGTCTGACTATTGTAATAACCCACTGTCTGTCCATTGTAGTAACCAACTCTCACCACCTGTCTGTATATTGTAATTGTCTATCTATTGTAATAATCCACGACCTCTTCTGTAATAACCCACTGTCTGTCTATTGTAATAACCCACTGTCTGTCTATTGTAATGACCGATTGTCTGTCTATTGTAATGACACACTGTCTATTGTATTAACACACTGTCTATTGTAATAACTCACTGTCTATTGTATTAACTCACTATTGTATTAACACACTGTCTATTGTAATAACACGTTGTCTATTGTATTAACCCACTGTCTATTGTAATAACTCACTGTCTATTCTATTAACTCACTGTCTATTGTAATAACTCACTGTCTATTGCATTAATTTACTGTCTATTTTAATAACTCACTGTCTATTATATTGTTATAACCCACTGTCTGTCTATTGTTATAACCCACTGTCTGTCTATTGTAATAACCCACTGTCTATTGTTATAACCCACTGTCTGTCTATTGTTATAACCCACTCTCTGTCTATTGTAATAACCCACTGTCTATTGTTATAACCCACTGTCTGTCTATTGTTATAACCCACTGTCTGACTATTGTATTAACTCACTGTCTGTCTATTGTAATAACCCACTGTCTGTCTATTGTTATAGCCCACTGTCTGTCTATTGTTATAGCCCACTGTCTGTCTATTGTTATAACCCACTGTCTCTCTATTGTAATAACCCACTGTCTGTCTATTGTAATAACCCACTGTCTGTCTATTGTTATAACCCACTGTCTATTGTAATAACCCACTGTCTGTCTATTGTTATAACCCACTGTCTGTCTATTGTAATAGCCCACTGTCTGTCTATTGTTATAACCCACTGTCTGTCTATTGTTATAACCCACTGTCTGTCTATTGTAATAACCCACTGTCTGTCTATTGTTATAACCCACTGTCTGTCTACTGTTGTAACCCACTGTCTGTCTATTGTTATAGCCCACTGTCTGTCTATTGTTATAGCCCACTGTCTGTCTATTGTATTAACTCACTGTCTGTCTGTTGTTATAACCCACTGTCTGTCTATTGTATTAACTCACTGTCTGTCTATTGTTATAGCCCACTGTCTGTCTATTGTATTAACTCACTGTCTGTCTATTGTTATAGCCCACTGTCTGTCTATTGTATTAACTCACTGTCTGTCTATTGTTATAGCCCACTGTCTGTCTATTGTTATAGCCCACTGTCTGTCTATTGTATTAACTCACTGTCTGTCTATTGTTATAACCCACTGTCTGTCTATTGTTATACCCACTGTCTGTCTATTGTTATAGCCCACTGTCTGTCTATTGTTATAGCCCACTGTCTGCCTATTGTTATAACCCACTGTCTGTTTATTGTAATAACCCACTGTCTGTCTATTGTTATAACCCTCTGTCTATTGTTATAACCCACTGTCTGTCTATTGTTATAACCCACTGTCTGTCTATTGTAATAGCCCACTGTCTGTCTATTGTAATAGCCCACTGTCTGTCTATTGTAATAACCCACTGTCTGTCTATTGTTATAACCCACTGTCTGTCTATTGTAATAGCCCACTGTCTGTCTATTGTTATAACCCACTGTCTGTCTATTGTAATGACCCATTGTCTGTCTATTGTAATGACACACTGTCTATTGTATTAACACACTGTCTATTGTAATAACTCACTGTCTATTGTATTAACACGTTGTCTATTGTATTAACCCACTGTCTATTGTAATAACTCACGGTCTATTCTATTAACTGTCTATTGTAATAACTCAGTCTATTGTATTACCCCACTGTCTATTGTATTAACCCACTGTCTATTGTATTAACTCACTGTCTATTGTAATAACTCACTGTCTATTGCATTAACTTACTGTCTATTTTAATAACTCACTGTCTATTATATTGTTATAACCCACTGTCTGTCTATTGTTATAACCCACTCTCTGTCCATTGTAATAACCCACTGTCTATTGTTATAACCCACTGTCTGTCTATTGTAATAACCCACTCTCTGTCTATTGTAATAACCCACTCTCTGTCTATTGTAATAACCCATTCTGTCTATTGTAATAACCCACTCTCTGTCTATTGTTATATCCCACTGTCTATTGTTATAACCCACTGTCTATTGTTATAAACCACTATCTGTCTATTGTTATAACCCACTCTCTGTCTATTGTAATAACCCACTCTCTGTCTATTGTAATCACCCACTGCCTGTCTATTGTTATAACCCACTGTCTGTCTACTGTTATAACCCACTGTCTGTCTATTGTTATAGCCCACTGTCTGTCTATTGTATTAACTCACTGTCTGTCTATTGTTATAACCCACTGTCTGTCTATTGTAATAGCCCACTGTCTGTCTATTGTTATAACCCACTGTCTGTCTATTGTAATAGCCCACTGTCTGTCTATTGTTATAACCCACTGTCTGTCTATTGTAATAACCCACTGTCTGTCTATTGTTATAACCCACTGTCTGTCCATTGTAATAACCCACTGTCTGTCTATTGTTATAACCCACTGTCTATTGTAATTACCCACTGTCTGTCTATTGTTATAACCCACTGTCTGTCTAATGTAATAGCCCACTGTCTGTCTATTGTAATAGCCCACTGTCTGTCTATTGTTATAACCCACTGTCTGTCTATTGTAATAACCCACTGTCTGTCTATTGTTATAACCCACTGTCTGTCTATTGTTATAACCCACTGTCTGTCTATTGTTATAACCCACTGTCTGTCTAATGTAATAACCCACTGTCTGTCTATTGTTATAACCTACTGTCTGTGTATTGTAATAACCCTCTGTCTGTCTATTGTTATAACCCACCGTCTGTCTAATGTAATAACCCACCGTCTGTCTATTGTTATAACCCACAGTCTGTCTATTGTAATAACCCACCGTCTGTCTATTGTTATAACCCACCGTCTGTCTACTTTTATAACCCACTGTCTGTCTAATGTAATAACCCACTGTCTGTCTATTGTTATAACCCACAGTCTGTCTATTGTTATAACCCACAGTCTGTCTATTGTAATAACCCACTGTCTGTCTATTGTAATAGCCCACTGTCTGTCTATTGTTATAGCCCACTGTCTGTCTATTGTAATAACCCACTGTCTGTCTATTGTAATAACCCACTGTCTGTCTATTGTCATAGCCCACTGTCTGTCTATTGTTATAACCCACTGTCTGTTTATTGTAATAACCCACTGTCTGTCTATTGTTATAACCCTCTGTCTATTGTAATAACCCACTGTCTGTCTATTGTTATAACCCACTGTCTGTCTATTGTAATAACCCACTGTCTGTCTGTTGTTATAACCCACTGTCTGTCTATTGTATTAACTCACTGTCTGTCTATTGTTATAGCCCACTGTCTGTCTATTGTATTAACTCACTGTCTGTCTATTGTTATAGCCCACTGTCTGTCTATTGTATTAACTCACTGTCTGTCTATTGTTATAGCCCACTGTCTGTCTATTGTTATAGCCCACTGTCTGTCTATTGTATTAACTCACTGTCTGTCTATTGTTATAACCCACTGTCTGTCTATTGTTATAGCCCACTGTCTGTCTATTGTTATAGCCCACTGTCTGCCTATTGTTATAACCCACTGTCTGTTTATTGTAATAACCCACTGTCTGTCTATTGTTATAACCCTCTGTCTATTGTTATAACCCACTGTCTGTCTATTGTTATAACCCACTGTCTGTCTATTGTAATAGCCCACTGTCTGTCTATTGTTATAACCCACTGTCTGTCTATTGTAATAACCCACTGTCTGTCTATTGTTATAACCCACTGTCTGTCTATTGTAATAGCCCACTGTCTGTCTATTGTTATAACCCACTGTCTGTCTATTGTAATGACCCATTGTCTGTCTATTGTAATGACACACTGTCTATTGTATTAACACACTGTCTATTGTAATAACTCACTGTCTATTGTATTAACTCACTGTCTATTGTAATAACTCACTGTCTATTGTATTAACACGTTGTCTATTGTATTAACCCACTGTCTATTGTAATAACTCACGGTCTATTCTATTAACTGTCTATTGTAATAACTCAGTCTATTGTATTACCCCACTGTCTATTGTATTAACCCACTGTCTATTGTATTAACTGACTGTCTATTGTAATAACTCACTGTCTATTGCATTAACTTACTGTCTATTTTAATAACTCACTGTCTATTATATTGTTATAACCCACTGTCTGTCTATTGTTATAACCCACTCTCTGTCCATTGTAATAACCCACTGTCTATTGTTATAACCCACTGTCTGTCTATTGTAATAACCCACTCTCTGTCTATTGTAATAACCCACTCTCTGTCTATTGTAATAACCCATTCTGTCTATTGTAATAACCCACTCTCTGTCTATTGTTATATCCCACTGTCTATTGTTATAACCCACTGTCTATTGTTATAACCCACTCTCTGTCTATTGTTATAACCCACTCTCTGTCTATTGTAATAACCCACTGTCTGTCTATTGTAATCACCCACTGCCTGTCTATTGTTATAACCCACTGTCTGTCTACTGTTATAACCCACTGTCTGTCTATTGTTATAGCCCACTGTCTGTCTATTGTATTAACTCACTGTCTGTCTATTGTTATAACCCACTGTCTGTCTATTGTAATAGCCCACTGTCTGTCTATTGTTATAACCCACTGTCTGTCTATTGTAATAGCCCACTGTCTGTCTATTGTTATAACCCACTGTCTGTCTATTGTAATAACCCACTGTCTGTCTATTGTTATAACCCACTGTCTGTCTATTGTAATAACCCACTGTCTGTCTATTGTTATAACCCACTGTCTATTGTAATTACCCACTGTCTGTCTATTGTTATAACCCACTGTCTGTCTAATGTAATAGCCCACTGTCTGTCTATTGTAATAGCCCACTGTCTGTCTATTGTTATAACCCACTGTCTGTCTATTGTAATAACCCACTGTCTGTCTATTGTTATAACCCACTGTCTGTCTATTGTTATAACCCACTGTCTGTCTATTGTTATAACCCACTGTCTGTCTAATGTAATAACCCACTGTCTGTCTATTGTTATAACCTACTGTCTGTGTATTGTAATAACCCTCTGTCTGTCTATTGTTATAACCCACCGTCTGTCTAATGTAATAACCCACCGTCTGTCTATTGTTATAACCCACAGTCTGTCTATTGTAATAACCCACCGTCTGTTTATTGTTATAACCCACCGTCTGTCTACTTTTATAACCCACTGTCTGTCTAATGTAATAACCCACTTTCTGTCTATTGTTATAACCCACAGTCTGTCTATTGTAATAACCCACTGTCTGTCTATTGTAATAGCCCACTGTCTGTCTATTGTTATAGCCCACTGTCTGTCTATTGTAATAACCCACTGTCTGTCTATTGTAATAACCCACTGTCTGTCTATTGTCATAGCCCACTGTCTGTCTATTGTTATAACCCACTGTCTGTCTATTGTTTTAGCCCACTGTCTGTCTATTGTAATAAACCACTGTCTATTGTTATAACCCACTGTCTGTCTATTGTAATAGCCCACTGTCTGTCTATTGTTATAACCCACTGTCTGTCTATTGTAATAGCCCACTGTCTGTCTATTGTAATAACCCACTGTCTGTCTATTGTAATAGCCTACTGTCTGTCTATTGTTATAGCCCACTGTCTGTCTATTGTAATAACCCACTGTCTGTCTATTGTAATAACCCACTGTCTGTCTATTGTCATAGCCCACTGTCTGTCTATTGTTATAACCCACTGTCTGTCTATTGTTTTAGCCCACTGTCTGTCTATTGTAATAAACCACTGTCTATTGTTATAACCCACTGTCTGTCTATTGTAATAGCCCACTGCCTGTCTATTGTTATAACCCACTGTCTGTCTATTGTTATAGCCCACTGTCTGTCTATTGTTATAACCTATTGTCTGTCTATTATAGTTTTAGCCCACTGTCTGTCTATTGTTATAACCCACTCTCTGTCTATTGTCATAACCCACTGTCTGTCTATTGTAATAACCCACTGTCTGTCTATTGTTATAGCCCACTGTCTGTCTATTGTAATAACCCACTGTCTGTCTATTGTTATAGCCCACTGTCTGTCTACTGTAGGTTCTGTGAATTCAGATTATTGCTATTCGTGCAGGGATCCTCCCTCTCTCTCTTTGTTCTGTTTTGTACCCCTCAGCTCACCTCTTGCTTGCGATTCCTGTGTGCCTGAATTCATAGCCCACTCAGGAGGTTTGAGAGAAACGGAGGGGGTGGGTGAAGGCACCTGCAGGACCTTCAATTCACTCGGTCAAATGGGCTTTTCCAGCTCCTGTTGGTGAGCTGCCGCCGGTCGGGATTGTCCCGGGAGAGCCTCGGTCGCACTAAATCCTCTCTAAAAGCCGGGAACAGACACTGTTCAGCGGGTCAGCGGATTCCTGGTCGAATAGCGAGGGCTCGGCTCAGCACCCCTCACCACCCACCCCCCCCCCCCCCCCCCCCCAACCCCTACCCCTCCTCCCCTGGGTTCTTGCCCCCTCGGTCAATGCTGGGAATGAAGCCCTGTGTGCGTTAGGTAGGGGTGGGGGCATCAGGAATGTGTCATAGTCACATCGCGCTGCCAGTGTTTGCTTTGCTTGGGGGAGGGAGGGTAGAATCGATGGGCTGAAGGGCCTCCGCTCCCGGCGCTGTGGATACCTGCAGGTATTGTGGATGCGTCAGGAAGAGCTTTTCAACGGGAGTTTTGGACCCCACAATGTGCCGGCAGCAGCTGACACTTCATGCCAGGGATCTGCCTAGCTTTGAGCTGCCAACATATCAAAGGTTGGGGAAATAGGGGAGAGGGGTCAGCGCTGGGAGAGGGGTCAGCGCTGGGAGAAGGGTCAGCGCTGGGAGAAGGGTCAGCGCTGCTGGGAGAAGGGTCAGCGCTGCTGGGAGAAGGGTCAGCGCTGGGAGCAGGGTCATCGCAGCTGGGACCAGGGTCAACGCTGGGAGAAGGGTCAGCGCTGCTGGGAGTAGGGTCAGCGCTGCTGGGAGAAGGGTCAGCGCTGAGAGCAGGGTCAGCGCTGGGAGAAGGGTCAGCGCTGCTGGGAGCAGGGTCAACGCTGCTGGGAGAAGGGTCAGCGCTGCTGGGAGAAGGGTCAGCGCTGCTGGGAGAAGGGTCAGCGCTGGGAGCAGGGTCAGCGCTGCTGGGACCAGGGTCAACGCTGGGAGAAGGGTCAGCGCTGCTGGGAGAAGGGTCAGCGCTGGGAGAAGGGTCAGCGCTGGGAGAAGGGTCAGCGCTGGGAGAAGGGTCAGCGCTGCTGGGAGAAGGGTCAGCGCTGCTGGGAGAAGGGTCAGCGCTGCTGGGAGCAGGGTCAGCGCTGCTGGGAGCAGGGTCAGCGCTGGGAGCAGGGTCAGCGCTGGGAGAAGGGTCAGCGCTGCTGGGAGCAGGGTCAGCGCTGGGACTAGGGTCAGCGCTGGGACTAGGGTCAGCGCTGCTGGGAGCAGGGTCAGCGCTGCTGGGAGCAGGGTCAGCGCTGGGAGAAGGGTCTGCGCTGGGAGCAGGGTCAGCGCTGCTGGGAGCAGGGTCAGCGCTGCTGGGACCAGGGTCAACGCTGGGAGAAGGGTCAGCGCTGCTGGGAGAAGGGTCAGCGCTGCTGGGAGCAGGTTCAGCGCTGGGAGAAGGGTCAGCGCTGCTGGGAGAAGGGTCAGCGCTGCTGGGAGAAGGGTCAGCGCTGGGAGCAGGGTCAGCGCTGCTGGGAGAAGGGTCAGCGCTGGGACTAGGGTCAGCGCTGGGAGCAGGGTCAGCGCTGCTGGGAGCAGGGTCAGCGCTGGGAGAAGGGTCAGCGCTGCTGGGACCAGGGTCAGCGCTGCTGGGACCAGGGTCAGCGCTGCTGGGACCAGGGTCAGCGCTGGGACTAGGGTCAGCGCTGCTGGGACTAGGGTCAGCGCTGCTGGGAGAACGGTCAGCGCTGCTGGGAGAACGGTCAGCGCTGCTGGGACCAGGGTCAGCGCTGGGAGAAGGGTCAGCGCTGGGAGAAGGGTCAGCGCTGGGAGCAGGGTCAGCGCTGCTGGGAGAAGGGTCAGCGCTGCTGGGACCAGGGTCAGCGCTGGGACCAGGCTCCCCTGCCCCAGTCATTGTGTTCGGCTGGTGTCAGTCACCAGGAGGCAGCGAGCAGCAGCCCAGACATCCCCATTCTCGGCAGCAGGAGGAGCTCAGCGCCTTGCGGTGAAGATGAGACCGGCCCCCACTGTCTGTCTATGGTTACATTCCCCTAGCGCCGTTCACGTCCCGTCCCCACCCTCCACCAGGTCAGCTCGCAGGACTCCGCGAGTACCGCCCCCCCCAAAAAAAAACTATTTCCCGGGCACAGCCAGGCAGCCGATGGTTAACCTCACTTTGTAACTGATGTCCAGGCGTGTGCAGCACAACCGCTGTCAGAATGTGGTGAATTTATACGGTACATCTTTACTGCCGCCCCCCCCCCCCCCCGCCCCAATACTTTGGAGGCGGGGGGTGGCACTAGTTTTAAGGGTTTCTGAACCTTTTTTATTTGAATGACACCCAGGTGTTGTTCTATTCCTTGCATTGGGGGCAGGGTGGGACCTGACATCTTCCCGAAGAGGTCAGTGCAGCACTCCTGGCCCAGACTGGGTAAGGAGGGCAGGTTTCCTTCCCCTAAAGGGGACATTAGTGAACCAGATGAGGGGTTTTCTGGTCATCATCAGACTTTTCATTCGAGGTTTTTATTGAATTCAAATTCCACCATCTATCGTGGGGAGTTTCGAACCTGCGTTCCCCTAGGTCTCTGACTTATTAGCCCAGTGACTATACCACTACATCATCGCCTCCCCCCAGCATGGGTTAATACAATAGACAGTGGGTTATTACAATAGGCAGAGAGTGGGTTATTACAAAAGAGAGTGGGTTATTACAATAGATAGAGAGTGGGTTATTACAATAGACAGAGAGTGGGTTATTACAAGACAGTGGGTTAATACAATATACAGAGAGTGGGTTATTACAAGACAGTGGGTTATTACAATAGACAGATAGTGGGTTATGACAATAGACAGTGGGTTATTACAATAGACAGAGTGGGTTATTACAATAGACAGAGATTGGGTTAATACAATATACAGAGAGTGGGTTATTACTATAGACAGAGAGTGGGTTATTACTATAGACAGAGTGGGTTATTACAATAGACAGAGAGTGGGTTATTACAATAGACAGAGATTGGGTTATTACAATAGACAGAGGGTGGGTTAATACAATAGACAGAGAGTGGGTTATTACAAGACAGTGGATTATTACAAGACAGTGGGTTATTACAAGACAGTGGATTATTACAATAGACAAAGGGTTAATACAATAGACTGAGAGTGGGTTAATACAATAGACAGAGAGTGGGTTAATACAAGACAGTGGGTTATTACATGACAGTGGGTTATTACAATAGATAGAGAGTGGGTTATTACAATAGACAGAGTGGGTTATTACAAGACAGTGGGTTAATACAATATACAGAGAGTGGGTTATTACAAGACAGTGGGTTATTACAATAGACAGATAGTGGGTTGTTACAATAGACAGAGAGTGGGTTATAACAATAGACAGAGTGGGTTATTACAAGACAGTGGGTTATTACAACAGACAGATAGTGGATTATGACAATAGCCAGAGAGTGGGTTATAACAATAGACAGTGGGCTATTACAATAGACAGAGATTGGGTTAATACAATATACAGAGAGTGGGTTATTACAAGACAGTGGGTTATTACAATAGAGGGTTATTACAATAGACAGAGAGTGGGTTATTACAATAGACAGAGAATGGGTTATTACAAGACAGTGGGTTAATACAATATACAGAGAGTGGGTTATTACAAGACAGTGGGTTATTACAATAGACAGATAGTGGGTTGTTACAATAGACAGAGAGTGGGTTATAACAATAGACAGAGAGTGGGTTATAACAATAGACAGAGTGGGTTATTACAAGACAGTGGGTTATTACAATAGACAGAAGGTTATTACAATAGACAGAGAGTGGATTATTACAATAGACAGAGAGTGGATTATTACAAGACAGTGGGTTAATACAATATACAGAGAGTGGGTTATTACAAGACAGTGGGTTATTACAATAGACAGATAGTGGGTTATGACAATAGCCAGAGAGTGGGTTATGACAATAGACAGTGGGCTATTACAATAGACAGAGATTGGGTTAATACAATATACAGAGAGTGGGTTATTACAAGACAGTGGGTTATTACAATAGACAGAGAGTGGGTTATTACAAGACAGTGGGTTAATACAATATACAGAGAGTGGGTTATTACAAGACAGTGGGTTATTACAATAGACAGATAGTGGGTTATTACAATAGACAGAGATTGGGTTAATACAATAGACAGAGATTGAGTTATTACAAGACAGTGGATTATTACAAGACAGTGGGTTATTACAAGACAGTGGGTTATTACAGTAGACCAAGGGTTAATACAACAGACAGAAAGTGGGTTAATACAATAGGATTATAGAGGGGTTGTGGGTTCAGAGACCCTTAAACAGGCTCAAAAGAACTTGTGCCCAAGGGACTTAAAGGCAGTGAGAGAGTAAAGGTGTACTGTCAAATTCACCGCATCTGACCTAGATTTGACAGCACATATCGAAGCACCAGAGAAGATGCAAAACTTTACCGCAGTGATCAGGAAAGATTGAACAGGCTACAGCTCTTCAGTATTAAAGAGAAGGCCGAGGGGGCTGACTTGACAAGAGGTCTTTTAAGATTCTGATAAGGTAGATGCAGAGGACGGTGTTCCCACTCGTGAGGCTGGAGTGAGGGTGGGGAGAGCGGGGAGAACGCCTCAGCAGGGCCGGCATGGTCCACGGGGTGGGGGGGTAGCGAAGCAAAGCTAACGTTTTGGGTGCCTCCTATGGCTCTTCTCCATAGAAGGGGAGAGGCACGGACACGGGACTCTGCTTTGCCTCCCCTCTGCAGACGCTGCCTGTTCTGCTGAGTTTTTCCCAGCATGTCCTGTCTGTATGTCCGTCACCCGCATCCACAGGAGGGTTTGCTTTGGCTTTGGAAGTCTGCTCCATGTTGGCCAATAATAGCCACAGTCATTGAACAGTGTGACACTTTGGGGGGTGTACCCACAGTCTCAATGGAGCTTGGCCTAAATAGCCAAGTGGTTATGGTACTGGGTTTGTAACCCCAAGATCAAGAGTTCCAATCTCACGATGGCAAAACTATGAAACAACATAACTTCATCTGAAACAGATGGAAACAGGTTTGTACTCAAAAGAGTTACCACAGTCTCAAGGCTTGGCCTAAATAGCCAAGTGGTTATGGTACTGGGTTTGTAACCCCAAGATCAAGAGTTCCAATCTCACAATGGCAAAACTATGAAACAACGTAACTTCATCTGAATAGGAACCGATGGAAACATGTTTGTCCTCGAAAGAGTTACCACAGTCTCAATTATGTCGAAGCAGTGAGTGCCTTGGATGGTATCTGGATAAGCAGGTCAAGGGAGCTGGAAAACCAGAAGATTTGCCAGCTGCTCTAGCTGAAAGACCAAATTCCTTTGAAGACAGGGGCCTATTTCCAACCAACCC